>JAPZPB010000102.1:0-98792 GCA_037952635.1 Bryoglossum gracile | reverse complement strand
TAAAAATAAATATAAATTGCAAACCGAAAACTAGACTAGACTAAATAGGCTAGCCCATTTAGGCTTAGTTAAATTAAAATTAGCTTTATTTTAAGTATTAAAGCTTTATTTAAGTTTATAACTATATTACTATTACTATTAACTACAAAGGCGCGCGGTATTAAAAATGAACCATTGGCTAAGCGATATTTTTGTGGAGACTTTACTTAGCGAACCCCACTCAAAGTTCCCCACTTATAATTCTATTAAGGCAAAATTATTATTAATAATTATAGGACTATATGCTTTAATAGCTTAAAAAGTCGAGTATTTAACTTACTTATAGTATATTCACTCTATAGAAGCTGCTCGACGCGCGGGGATTAATACTAATACCGCAAAGCATATTAAAGCTTAAGCTTATACCCTATAAGCCAAGTATCTTAAAGCAGGTCTCCCACTACCTACCTTAAAGGAATAAGTTACGAGAAAGCCTAGGTTAGGAGCTCCTTTAAAGTACTTAGTTATTGCTATAACTAAATTGCTAGAATCTTATACTTTAAATAAGAAACAACGCAAGAAACTATAGCACCTAGTAGCTAAAGAAGAGGGGTTTTTTGACTATTACCATCGAACGATTAAAAAGAAGCTACGATAGCGAGGGCTCCGCAGAACCAAATCTACTAAGAAACTCGACCTTATAGATATTTAGCGAGCTTAAAGATATAAAATTGCACTCTCGCGGAAGGACTAGGGTCTTGCAGAATAGAGAATAGTGATTTTCTTAGATAAAGCTTCGATTATTATATTAGCTAAGCGTAGATAGCAAAACATCTTACGATTTCCCGACGAACGATATTATCCTAATTATATTAAATAGCGGTATAACAATTACTCTAAAGCTATATTCTAGGGATGCTTTATATACGACTATAAGGGGCTATGCCATATTTACTACCCTAAGACTGCTAAGCAGAAGGAGCAATACGAAGATGCGATTGATACTCTAAATAAGGAGGAGGTTAAGGCTAAGTGCCGCGAGGCATTTGAAGCATAAGAGAAAGCAAAGGAAGAGAAATGGATAGCTGTAGGGAAGAAGTGGCTAAAGAAGAGAGCAAGCTAGGAGGTATATTGGCGGAATAACAAGCAGAAGAGGAATAGCAAGTCTTGTGGAGGTGTGGACAATATTAGGTATACTAATAAGGTTCTTAAGCCTTACTTAGTGCCTTTTTAGAAGGAAATTATATTATAGAGGCATAATCCTAATACATTTAAGTATAATCAACCCAAGTATCTCTTCTAGCAAGACAATGCTCCTTTATACGCAAGCAAATGAACAAGGCGTTTCTTGGAGAATAAGGGCATTCCACTACTTAAGCATATTAGCAATTCTCCTAATATAAACGCAATTAAAGGAGCTTGGATGCTAATAAGAATTCAAATAACTAAGCAGTAGGGTGCTCCTTATACCTTGGAATGGATAGATAGGGCTTAGAGAGGTGCTTGGGATAACTTATTATAGGATAAAATAAGGGCTCTTGTTGCGAGAATAGCTACTATTAATACTCTTATCTTGGAAAATGAAGGTGGCAATGAGTTTCACGGGTAATACTTTCATTTTGGTACAGTTTTAGGAGGGTAATATGTATTTACTATGTGTGTGGTGGCCATTTTGGCCATTTTGGTGGGGTTCGCTTAGAAAATCGAATGGTTCATTTTTAATACCGCGCGCCTTCGTATTACTCTTCTAATATTAATTATTAAAATCTTTTAAATCTATTAAAAAAGACTAAATATATTAGGCTAGCCTAAACTAAAACTAGACTAGACTAAACTAAACTAGACCGAACCTCTTTTTGCAGACTATTTTATAGAAATGCAAACCGAAAACTAGACCGAATTAAACTAAACTAAACCGAACCTCTTTTTGCAAACTATTTTATAGAAATGCAAACCGAAAACTAGACCGAACTAAACTAGACTAGACTAAACCTCTTTTTGCAAACCGAAATAATTTTTTGCAGACTATTTTATAATTTTGCAGACTAAAAACCAGTTTAGTCCAGTCTAGTCTCGAATTTCGGTCTAGTCTAGTTAGTTTATCTTTAAGGAACCTATTATTTTAAAGGAAGATTAGGGGTTAAGCAAGGTCTCTTTACTATATATCCTTTATATATACGTCTTAGTTAATAAAATAGCTCTTAAAATATAAGAAATTAAGTTTCTCTAATAAACTACTCTAAAACTACTCTACTACTCTAGAGTAGTTCTAGTATTACTCTAAATCTACTCTAGACCTTTACTACTCCTACTCTACTCTACTCTACTCGGAGTAGTGGAGTAGAGTAGAAGTAATAGAGTAGTTTGTAATCACGCTGCTAGTAAGCATATATATTCGTAATAATACTTGTATTGTTAGCTGGCAAAGTCGAACTCTCAGCTTGTATAAGGCGCCGGCTATAAACCTTTAATTGCAATAGTATTAGAGAGCTAATAAGAGAAGCGCATTTAGGGCTATTTTGATGGCAATTGGGGTGGTTTTGGGTGGGATTTAGGCCCTTGCTTATAACGAAAATTTTTACTAACCCCTAATTTTCGATTTTCGATTTTCGACTTTAATATAATACTACCGCTAGCAAGGGCATTACTAGTATTCTTTTACGGCTTTTATAATCTAAGCGCTTAGAAGCTATAATCTATGCGCTTAAGAGAAGCTTGCAATAGCGTTGCTTTATATAGTGCTTGCTATAGATTTATAATAACTAACTTTTCGTTATATACTTTATATTTATATACTTTCTTAAGAGTAGCTGCCCTATATCTTATAAAAACTATTACTATAAAATTAATATCTATATCTTAACTCTAATTTTCTTGCTTTTATACTTTTATTAACCTTATTATCTACTTTCCTTTAGTTTCTATGCCCTCTTACTAAATATACTATCCTAGGGTATACTTATATAAGCTTAAGATAGCTAAGACTATAAAGAAAACGATAAAAAGGAATTTAGGAGGGGAATAGCGGGGCTATAAGGCTAGTAGTAGGGTTTAGGGAAGTAGTAAAGGAGGAGGAGAAGGGAAGAGAGAGATATAGGGAGCTTTTAAGTTATAGGAGCGTTACTTTTACTATCTATTATTAATAAGGGAAGGTTTTTAGAAAGGGTATATTAAGGCTACTAGTATCTTAATCGGCTAGTATAGTCCCTTTAGGGTGTGTTAACGCTCTTGCTTGCTTTTATTTTTACTCCCGCGAATTAAAAATTAGTTTCCACGTTTTGCGTATAATTAGACCTGCGAAGCTCTCTTAGAGAGCCTAGCTATCCTATATAGTCTTTAACTAATATAGGATATAAAAAGGCAAATCAAATCAAATCAAATCAAATCACTTGTATTATTATATATATATATATATATAGAACTATAAATCTAGTCCTAGATTATATTAAGCCAGCATAGCGTATAGCGTATAGCATCGCGTATAGCCACTTTAGGAAATTACTCTAGGTTAACCAATAAGGTTAACCCTTTAAGTATAACAATAGCTTATATAAAAATATTTAAGTTTTTATAATAAATAAAGTTATATTAATTATTATATATTATAAAATTTAACTTTATAACTTAAGGTTTTTTTTCTTTATTAAATTGCTTTTAATAATTGTTTTTGTAAGCTTAGAAATTCTTTATAAATTATTTTTAATATTTATAAATTAATTTAAACTTGACTTTAAATTATATACTATTAAAATAATAATATATAATTGCTTAAGCCTTATATGCTTTAATATATATAAAGTAATTATTTAATTATATACTTTTATATAAACTTAATATAAATATTATATAAAAATTAATTTAAAATAAAAGTACTTAGCTTAAGCAGATTTTATTTATTTTATTTATTTTATTTTGGTGTTCTTCTTATATAATCAGTTTTTTTCAGGATGCACTTAGAGCTAATCGCTAGAGGTAGTCCGACTATATGATAGATTATATCGAACTTTTAAACTATAGATGGAATTGACCTTAATAACTCGTTTAAAGCGGCCGCCTCCTCCTATCTTATAGCCTTGCTTGGTTTTGTTCAGAAAAATCAGCATCAATATATTCAAATTCCAGTGTCATATGAATACTCAGGCCCTTGCATCAGGCTTGTAGATTACCACTTCTAAATTTCAGAGAATTTGACTACTTCGGAATTCTGTTCATGAAACTGGACTCTCCAATTTCCAGTGCCGCTTTTTCTGTTCCCCCCGAGGTGTCTCTTGGCGAGGACGGGATGACTTAGCTCAGCACCACTGGTCCCAGTCCCAAAGCTCAAATATCAACAACCTCGTCATACAACACTGCATCTCACAACCATGGATTTGGAAGATGGCGGAGACTCGCCTTGGGGTGGCAAGTCAACACTTATTTCCCGCTAATCAATGAATTTCAGAACTGACTATTGACATAGATGTACCCTCAAGCGCAACCAAACCCACACCTGCTGAGACACCCAGTTATGGAGGGCAAACTGGTCAGGACGCCTCTTCTGCTCGATTGGGTGATCTAACGGTCATTGCAGAGTCCTCGAAGCCCAAACCTTCCGCTGTAGATACCTCTCATACACAATCTCTCAAATCGCCTGTTGGACGCAATCCGCGAACTCCCCGCCGTCCAGGCACCCAGACGGTCCGACTTGAAGCTCTCGACGACTCCCTTGGACCATTGGGCCCTCTAGGAGATAATGCGACGGTACCCCAAGTTGATCATCCTCCGGTGCCTCCCCAGAAAGAACAGGTTCTTACCCATAACATCAGGCAACCGATGACTTCGCAAAGCTCTACAATCAACCGAAGTATGCTAGATTCCGTGGATCTAAGCGACGACGTTGAACCTACATCTGGACCAAGAATACCACCCCCTGTTCAACCAGCCCAAGGAGCTCCCATACGAAGAGATACCCAACCCAGTGTTAGTGTCGAGCAAGCCGCCAAGCCCACATTTGACATCACAGTTGGAGACCCCCACAAAGTTGGAGATTTGACAAGTTCCCATATCGTGTATCTGGTAAAGACAAAGGTAAGGGGTGATGAACACAAATACAGAGTACCAAGGGCTAAATCCCCGGTGCAGACTACATCCAAAGCTTACCGGCAACCTGAGTTCGCGGTTACGAGGCGATACAGGGATTTCTTATGGCTTTATAACTCTTTACATGGGAATAACCCTGGAGTTGTGGTGCCGCCTCCGCCGGAGAAACAGGCCGTAGGAAGATTTGATACTAATTTTGTTGAGTCGAGAAGAGCAGCTTTAGAGCGCATGCTGAATAAGACTGCAGCACACCCTACCCTGCAGCATGATGGGGATTTAAAGTTGTTCCTGGAGAGTGAGGCTTTCAATGTGGATGTCAAGCATAAGGAAAGAAAAGAACCAGGTCTCGGGGAGAGCAAGGGAATGTTCAGCGGACTTGGACTTTCTGTTGGTGGAGGTGGCAAGTTTGTAGAGCAGGACGATGTAAGCCCACTTGTCGCGATTATTGACCTTCTACTGATTGCCATAGTGGTTCCATGATCGCCGGATATACCTCGATGCCTTAGAGAACCAGTTGAAAGCTCTTCTCAAAGCCATGGACGTCGTTGTAGCTCAGCGCAAAGGTCTTGCCGAGGCAGCCGGCGAGTTTTCTGCTTCTCTCCACGCCCTCTCTACCGTTGAACTTTCGCCTTCGCTCTCTGGTCCTCTAGAAGGTCTCTCTGATCTTCAAATTCGCATAAAGGAGCTTTATGATCGCCAAGCTCAACAGGACGTTCTCACGCTCGGTATCACCATTGACGAGTACATCCGTCTTATTGGTAGTATCAAGCAAGCATTTGGATCTCGTCAAAAGGCCTACCATTCGTGGTCAGCTGCCGAGCAAGAGATGCAAAAGCGCAAGTTGACTGAGGAAAAGTTGCTGAGGCAAGGCAAGACGCAACAAGATAGACTGACTCAGATGCACGGGGAAGTAGCCGACGCAGAGAGAAAGGTTCATCAAGCGAGATTGCTATTTGAGGATATGGGCCGCTTGATGAGAAGCGAATTGGAGAGATTTGAGAGGGAGAAGGTTGAGGATTTCAAGAGTGCCGTTGAGACATTCTTGGAGAGCGCTATTGAGGCCCAAAAAGAGGTAAGACTCCATGCCTAACTCTTTCTCGGATCCTTTGAACTTCCAATGCTAAGCAAATGCAGCTAATTGAACTCTGGGAAACCTTCCTGATGCAAATCGATGCCGAAGAAGACGGTCAAGCCTTCTACAGACCACCCGTAGAACCCGCTGCCCGGCCGTCAGCCTCCCCTGAACAACCAGACGAGCATGCCCCTGTAACGGTGACAGCTGAGGATGATGATCGATGAGTACTTTTTGGTGTGGTAAAGTATGAGGGAGAAAAGGTTTTAAGATGACGAAACCCATGCATTGTTTGGTGTGGGAGGTGTAGGTGGTGTTTTGTACAGTACATAAAATAATATATGCTTGATGAATGACCCAACGCCGTTCCAAGCTGATGTCTGTTAAACCGAATCTGATTGTTCATACATCCGTCCGTCTATATACACTCTGCTTCTCTGTCCTCCCATAATTCCATACATATCACCCACACGTCCACACATCCACCTCCACTGTCTCTCTCTAAACTACCATTCTAGTATTGTAGCACTTCGACCTCAACGCCATGTTTAATTGCCTAGCACCTTCAACCAAAGTCTTCTAGTCGTACAAGCTCATTTCTTCTTCGGCTTCCTGCTAGGTCCAGTGCCCATCCTCTTCAGATCCTCCGGATTCACAGCACCAGAAATCAAGTCCATCAAAGAATCGTCGGCTGAAGATGCACTGGGAACATGAAGTATTAGCCAATTTCCTTCCCAATTGCCCCCCTTAAGTCCCAATGCCCTCTCGGCCCCTCCTGACCAAAGCCCCCAATTCCTCTCCCTAGTGACCAAAGAAATCTCCAAACAAACCTTTTTACTTCTCCTTCCTCTGCCTCCCCTGCCTCCAGCTCAGCACCCTCCTCCTCAATACCATCAATATCCCACCCCCTCCCAAACCGCTCCCTAAAAGCCCTCAATCTCCCCGCCTCATCTTCCTCTATCCCCCTCAGTGAGCTCATACTAGGTTGCCACATCTGGTGATTACACGAATCCTTCAAACTTCTATAAACCGGTGTAGGGGACGTGGTACGAGAGAGGAACGAGGAGCCATCGGAGAGGATGGTTAGCTGGGTGAATGTGTAGGGGCGGTGGGGTCGCGGGAGGAGAGTGGCGTGCCGTATTTGAGGGGAGAGTGTTTTGGGGGAGAGTTGGGCCCGGCGGAGGGTGGATGAGGTGAGTGTTGAGGCCATGATGGAGGTTTGCTGTGATTGCGATTGGGGGGGTTGCTGTGTTCAGGTTCAAGAGCTTTGTCGGAGAAAAACTATACGGGTAGGGAATTAGACCAAGTGCGCAGTGAATATCACAAGCCTCGTTCTTTTCACCCCAGGGTTCGGACTCGACTCGGGAATCTGCCGGAGCTCAATTGAAGCTCGACTGCTGTTGCTTTTGTTTTTATATTTTTTTGGAGAGGGATATTGGGATCTGGCCCCAATGCTTTCCCGGAATGGAGCAACGGTAGCCGTAAGTGGAGTTGGGGTTGCTGGCAGTGGAGGTAGGTTCTTTGGGTTGTTCTATAGGTTGCAGATGGGGAGGTGTTTTCATAAGGGGAGAGGGTGTGGTACAGGTATGATTGGAGTTCTAGGGTTTGCGAGCTGTGGGAAGAAGTGACTAATGATTTGAAGTAGGCACAAGAGCAAGGGCAGTGAACACCAGAGCCGTACAGCGGCCTACAATCCTGCATGGAGGAGCAGCAAAGCAGCTACGATGTCAGTCTTCGGATGCAAACGGCATGCTGGCGAGGGTTACGGGGCAGCATACCGAGACTGCTGCGAGAGGAGAGCCCGAAAGGACGGAGGAGACCGATATAGGCCCGCCAGAGCTAGAAGAATCTGTCAAAACGGAGGACAAAGCTAGAAGTCCTGCAGACCCTGTTGATCCAGCAGCTCCAGCTATCGCATGGTTTGAGGACTTATGGATTGGCAAAACGCCAGCGAGCATTGAGAAAGCGAGGGTTCAAGCGCAACAGGAAGGGAAGCGATTAGCTAAAATCGAAAGGGTGGAGTTAGGGAACGAACAGGAAGACAATCTCCCACCCAAGTTTGAGGGAGGTATTGAACAGGTGGACTGGGAGACGAACCACATTCTAGTCACAAGGCCCAATGGGCCAGACCAAAGCCAAGAAGCAGAAATCGATAAGCTGATGGACCATCTCAATACTTCGGAGCTGTACAGAGAGCCATTGCCAGGTCAACGACTCAAGGCTTTTGAATTCGGGCGCGCAACCTCACCAAAAGCTGAAAAGGAATGGGAAGCGCTCTCGACGGAAGATAAAGCTCTTTCTCGTCATACTGAATCAGCGATTGAGCCCATTGACCAGAAAAAGGCAGCGAAGCGGGCAAACGGTGGTAATAAAAGAGAACGACTGGTTGAAGACGTGAAGGCGATCATGAGACTGGTGCCGCATCATGTTGTGGTTCTTACTACTGCTGCGCTACATATGAGGGCAGAACCTGCGAAGCATTTGGATCTTAAGAAGCCAGAACAGGATACCCCGTTTTCGGAAACGCCACCAAATGATGCCGAGGCCAGAGAGCCACCAGAAGGGATCAAGGGGACATCAAAAGTTGCTAAGGAGACACTAGAACGAGCCGAAGAAATACCAGTCCACGAGACCAAAGGCCAATCTTTGAAGGATAGGATATCCAGCCCTATACCAGACTCTTCTTTGGAACCATCATCCATCGACCCCCCCGCGGCCCAAGACTCCCCCGGATACTTTCCGGTATGTGGAATGACTCTGTCATCCTTCACAACTGTAACCATGAACCCTTTCCCAATCATATCATTCAACATCCAGCGCCCGTCGCATACTCTCGCTGCGCTGGAGCAGGGACACCCATTTATCCTTCATACTTTAACATCAACACCTGAAGGAGCTCATGTCGCCCGCCACTTTACTCAAGGCAACACACCAGCTCTATGGAAAAAGTCCGAAATCGACTATACTGACCATGAACTTCGCCGTAAGAGAAGTCAAGGCGGTGGGAGTCTCTTTGTGCGCAAATTAAATGGCCCAGGGGTGATGAGTGCACTTCAGTGTCAAGTTGTGGATCCGGAAGTCATTCACAATATGCAACTCCGTCACAAAATTGATCTAGGGTTCGAAAGCGGATTCATACCAGTGGGAGACCATGTGGTTGTCTTTGCAATGGTCAAAAATATCATGGCTTCGCGTCGTAAGGGCGCGACTGGGCTTGGTTATATCAATCGGGGTTATCAAGTCGACGGTGAGGGGTATCTGAAGCAAGCTTGGTTGAGTGGGTGGAAAGCAGGGCGGGATTCCATGTGGCTGCAACTACAAACACCACCTCGCATCAAGGGATCCGAGCTGCAAGCTAAATATAGGGAAGAAAGAGAGAACGTTAAGCCCGAGGAATCCAGGTCAGCGCCCATCATCGAAAAAAGCCTTATCAAAAGTGAAAAGCCTGGTCGAGCTCGACCTCAAAATATTTCTCGGAGAAGCCTCATGAAAAGACGCAGACCTCGTGGCATTTCTCCGAGCCTCTTTAACACTGAAAAGCCTGGTCAATGTAGTCGAGGACGGGGCCTCGTCAGAAAAGTCTCTTTTGACGACGCTATCGACCGTCGCGGTATCATTCGGAAGGTCGGAACTCCAGATACGCCAGTAGACCAACTTCCTTCTAGAAATCAAAGAGCTATACACCGGGAGCTGAAGCAGGAAATAGAGCAGGGCAAGGGGTGGACGCCACCGTCGGGTGGTTCTGTGTCATAATGTCGGTTCTTCTGTACAATACTGGGCAGCTCAACAGTCTAGAGATCTGAGAGTCGAGAAAAGAAAAGTTCAATGACATTTGAATAGACTTGCGATTGAAACGATAATAAAGGGATATACAAATTGGCTTTGATCTGCTTAGGACTTTAACAAAGAACTGCTGAAATACCACCGAGACCGACTGGCAGAGAGGAACGAAAGCGAGGAGCCAACAAATTTGCAGTACTTCGAAAGCCAGCTAACGGCTCAAGGCATACCCGCGGAATTTTAGTCATAATTCGATTCTACTCTGCTATCTGCAAGCCTTGCTGAAAAAACTTGATAGTAACGCAGCTGGCTCTTGCGAGCCGGTCTGGGCAGGCAAAATATAAAGATGTTTTATTTGAGAAGTCTCACGCTATAAACACCTAAACCCTCCAAGTAGTAGCCCGAGAGCACCGAAACTCATCCCAGAAGACTCTATTATACACATCCAGCCTCATCTCTACAGTACATCACCACGTGGTTTAGCATGAATAAGTTCATTTGGTATAGGTAAGTTGTACCGATCCACCATAATAGCCCATCGGCCCCATTGGAAACCGAGCATTCGGCACTAAAACTATTGACTCGTGGGCACGTTAGCTGAAAAGTAACCAAAAATTCAGGCTATTGCAATCTTACAATAAGTATCTCGGCCTCAATCGCAACGACAAACGACTATAATATATTCTATATCCCTGTCATTAGTCTCAAAACCAATCAATATCCTTCTTGCCCCACCCTTGGGGACTCTTGCTGGTTAATGGACATTGCTTAGAAGCAGACGTCGCGAGACAAAGCAATATATATCTCATACGATCTTAGACTGCGGGCAGGATGCCGTCAGCGTGGCATAAGCCTTAGAACTAAACAATCTTAAAGAGATATAGATCATAGAATTTCGGGGGGTAGATATCGGTCCTATGGCGCAAAACGGCCTTCTTTATAGCTGCTACTATTGTCGATAGTTTAATCTTGCCTTGTGCCTATGCATTCGCTAATCGTTCTTTTCCATAATCCCGCGCTTCTCTCTCCCCCCTTATAAACGAATAATCTGGTTTCCTCGATATATAAGGTCCTTCTATAATGGGTTCCGGGAATGCGGTATCTTCACGTAGGAGAAGGTTAGCCGCAAAATAGACGCTAACTTGTATAAGGACTCGAATAGCATCGACAATTCCTATATGTTTGCTTCTTGCGAGAGAAGGCTTTATCCTTTAAAGACTTAAGGTTAACAGGTGCACTTAGCTCATTTTCTTGACCCATTCAGGCTAATATGATGCTCTGGTTCTAGATGACGTTATCATAGTAACGGAAGCCGTCTGCGTGCTTCTCAGCCACAGACATGTACTCACCTAACACTAGTGTAAGTGCTTCGCAAATTGGATGTAGTTTGAAGTACCGTTGGGTCCGGCTAGGGCTTGCACATTCTGATATGGGGGTTCGCTTTATTCTTTCCTTCCACCGTCTTTTTGATCCAAGAGCAAATTTGCTCTTAGGCTCGTAGTATTCCTGGGACGATCGTTGCATATTTTCCCTTAACGCTTACGGGAATAGCAAAGAATTTGTCAAGTTTCATTTGTGGGCATCGGACCCTGCAGGCATTCCAGATACCACTTATAGTAGGATCACTGACCTATTACGGCCAAGCGCGCTAGTGGTTGCTGGATAAGTCCAGTAGAATACTATGGCTTTATTGTAAAATAGGTATTCCTTCCATATATTAATATACGGTATTTCACAGCCTCGTTTCTAGGGATTCTAGATGCTGCCGAGTCCAAGCATTTTAAGATCGGGCTAAAGTGGATTGAGAGGTGACCGGATTTGCTCGGGCTCAAATCGATATTCGTCACTTTCTGTTAAAAGAAACCTGAATCCCAAAACATATGTATATACATTGAATGTATGTTAAATGAAATGATCTGTGATACAAAGAGAAACTAGAATATGAAATAGACTGGCAGGTAACATATAAAATCACATGACATCAACCCCGCTACAATATTATATTTTCAATATATATATATAGACGTTATATACAAGCACTTATATTAACTCGGCTTGGCGACTTATATATTTAATACATATATATTTACAATACTTACTTATTTATTTCTATTTATATATTAATGCTTTTCTTTATTTATATCCTCGTAGATATTGACCCCTCTTTAATATTAAGAATGGAGACCTAATAAGGGTATATTAGTTTAGGCCATATACTTATAATCATAATAATATAGCAGCGGGGTTGAACGGGTTTTATTTAACTTGACTTGATTAGACTAACCAAGCTAACAAAATGAAACCTTATTCCTCATCAGGCTGTCTTGCTTTACTACAGCACTATACATACGCTGGATCACCCCGATATAGCAGTTTGTATTGTTTATCATCTTCTATGTGGCTGCTACCTCTGAACTGGACGAAATCCAAAAAGCTTAGCACCTTCCACTACCTCTTCAAGTCAACCTACATGCTATTAATAGACTTAGTTCTATTCAATAAGCGTCCGTTTATTGGTGGCGCTCGTTTCTCGATATTGAGCAAGGTGATGCTTCAAAGCATTGTCGGCCGTCATTCGATCTTCTAGTGCCCATTAAAGCATGGCTTGACAGCAGACTGCTATAGGTTGAACGGGTTTCCTGCCGAGCCACTTGTGAATCTCGTTGAAATCTGTTTTATTCACTTGCCTGCTTGGCAGTTTATATCCAAGGATTTGCAGGCCGACCAGGGCACAAGCCCAGTAATCAACAGGACGCCCATGATATTCGTTTTCTCGCTGCTCAGGCGCTAAATACGGTACTATTCCCGGCCAATCATATAGAATCTTGGTTTTAGCTATCGCAGATCCGAAATCAATAACTTGGGCTAGAGGAGGGTCGTAAGATTGCACGGTTAGATTGGCAGGCTTTATGTCGCGATGGGCGATGCCTTTCTCGTGAAGAAATGCAATCCCCTCAAGGACTTGTGCAAAGAGTATAGTGCGAATTTCCTCGGACGCCTTTGACGTAAGCAAGGAATAGAATATGCTGGTCGAGAGCAGACTGAAAAATATATACTTGTCGACGACATCATTCGATCCCGGTTTCCAAGTATCATCCAAGAGGCTAATGATACGTGCCTATATCATATTAACATAGTTCCAAATGTTCAACTGTCCTCAAACATACCCTTTCGACCTTATTGTGAATACTTTCATGGCGGATTTCAAAGGGCGTTGCCAGATGTTTCTATAATTAACGTCAGTCCCGACAACTTGAAAAACGCTCACATACATGTTTGATGTCTAGGAGATACTCAGCAATAAGAACTTCCTCGTCTACTTTGCGTGAATTCTTTGCCGTCTGCCACAGTTCTTTAGCTGCCGCAGCTTTTCCCGTGTGCGTATGTGTAACTGCGTAAACATGACCAAATGCCCCTTTCGCGATTGCATGCCTGACTGACCAATCTCCCATCATCACTTCATGCTCACGTGGAGTAGGCACTACCAATAGAACTGAATCGCTCAGAACGTGGCTATAGAACGCAGCTAGTTCTACTTGAAACTGCTCATCGTGTTCTGCCGTGCGTGTCGGAAACTTGAGGGTGAAGTAACACTCCCCAATTCCAATTGTATTCCGGTAGGGGATTAATCGCTATTCATTTGAGAGCTCCTCTCTATTCAGTGTCACCGTCTTGCCGCGCATATTATCCGCAACAAGGAAAAATCCACCGCCTGCCTTGACCCAAGCAAAGCGTGCGTGCATTCCAGCCACCTCACTGCCCTTCTCATCCATTAATAGAAGTAAATCAACACCTAGATTCCTGAGATTCTTTCTTCCTCTGCCGATCCTCCAGCCTAGTGGTGCAAATTCTGGCAGATTTTTGAGCGAGACGATAAAGCACCCAACTTGCTTTGAGGACTCGGTTGAATCGATACGTATGAAGTTGCAATGGTGTTTATAGAAATCCACGTTGCGCTGACACGCGAGGAGGTGAAAGGCATCTTTAGCATCTCGATTCAAAGGCCACAGTTCGCCGATCAACCCCGCGTTCTCCATGTCGGTCTCCTCAGCTTCCTTGTTGTCATGGTGAGTCCCGATATCTGGGCTGTTGGGAACTGTCACAATATTCTCATCCGTGTCAAATCCGCTCGTAGCAACAGCATTGTTCATTCTTATAGAGTAGGTAATAGCGAGAACTCGACGATGGCACCTCTTGACTTAGTTGGGGAGTCGGAGAATGGTTATTAACTCGTAAGCAACGCTTGTACGAAAGCTACGTTGAATAATAGCGTGCGTGTTACCGCCGTGCAGGCGATAACCGACTGGTAAATTACGAAGGTATTATAGTACGCATCTGCGGCATTTCCTGGTGTTGCACCAAGTTCACCAAGTTCCAACAGTTCTGCGCTGCTTGCTTAATAAGCTGCTGCCTTATCTCGTTAACCTCGGCCGCGTTGTAACAACATCGCATCATCCACTCCACAGCTATGGCTCAGGTCTACGACCACTCGAATCAGAGAAGCTCTTCACCTCCAGATAATATATTGAATCTGGTTAATGAGCGACTTCTCAAGCCGACAGACCAACAGCGAACCAGCGAGCTCAAAAATTACTTCCTAGGCTACAAGGAGTGTTTGGAAACACCACCATCTCCAGCTCTTTCGGATCAAGATCAATTGTTTTCATACCTCGAACAGAGCAGCACAAATCTCGACGAAGTCCCGACTCTTTCCCCTTCTCGCAGAGTACTACCTCAGACCCCGCAAGAGGCGGAATCTCAAGGTAGGGACAATTGTTCTTCAGCGCCATCACAATGCTAATTGTTTTTAGGAGTGGTCAATCTTGGTCGGACGAGCAAGTCAACATTACATTCCAAAAATGAGCCACAACGCAAAAAAGGAAGCAAGGGAACTGAGCGGAAGGCAAAACGAGGATGTACAAGGAGCCAAACGTTCAAGACTGGCAGGATCGCGAAAGAATACTCTCAAAACGCCCATCACATGGAAACACGGTCACGCACTTTTGCTCGTAGGCTTGAGGAGTTGAGAGGAGGCAGGAGTCGAACGAAATAACAGCAATGGGCTTCTTCCCGTCAACAATAATGGCTGGTATCATGATTAACTCTCCAATTAACACCTGCCAACGTCATCAGAGCTTGAGAAACGAAGGATGCGAGACCACAGCCACACCAGGTCGGCACAGTGCGACGAAAGGTGTTCGAAAGACCCGCAACAACAAGGCAAGGCTTCTTCATGTCCTTACGCCACCTCAGTCAGGATGAGATCTAAGTGACCAGTCAAGCTTCACCTCGAAATTTTATGGAAAGCATAAACGAATCCACATCTCTCAATTGGCCAGTTATGCAAGCCAAGACATCTACACTGTGACCACTTCGACAGGTTTCTGCATGAGTGGGTGCAGTGGCAGGAGTTTTTCATTGGCACGAGCAAACCCCAAGGGTGGCAGCCAGGCCATACGTACGTATCATGGTTGATAGATGATATGGGGTGAGAAATACTTGACGCCCTTGAAATACCAGGGCATAAGTCGATTCTCCATTGGCTACTCAGATCATGCTCCTTTCCTGACGGATCCTGTTCTGGTAAACCGGCCCACACTATGTTAAAAATCGGAACGAGCTGAATTTGCAATTCTCATCACAAGGGGTGTTACTCTCATTTCGCAGAGAGATTGTGCCCAGGATGGAAGCAATGCGATGCAGAATCTTCTCAGCGCAAGCTGTACTGGTGGAAGGGATGGCTATGGTTCACCATGAAATTTAAGTAGTGGGGAAGCTACGCCGAGGAAGGATCGTACCAATTTTCTATCTGCTCCGCCTTAGCTGGTAGATTCATGCACTGGCGAGGCAAGTACGACAATGTCGCGATTCACCCAGTGGCGGAGTTGCGTTGAGGGAAGGGTTCGCATCAAGGTTCTACTTGACTGGTTAGGAAATTTTCATTGCAAAGGGTGGCAGGGTGGAGTTATGTTGGGGGCCAATTTGCATTGATAAGAGGAGTTTTGATATGCTATTTCTCGTGTACTTTCTGATTGCCCTGAGATTCATGCGACTAGGTTAGGCTAATCCCTCAAGCACTTTTTCAATCAGCTCGTGTAAGGCAAAATCGAGGTGGCACCAAGGCAAAAGGATGTTAAGCACGATAGTGATCGCTGCTGCATGAATCTAGCGACGGCCAGCACGCACAGAGGACCCCAGTAACCACTCAGTCAATGCACTTCTCCCGCTTTGCCTGATCTTATCTGCATTAGAAAGATGGTTCCTAGGGTTCTGTGCCCCAGGTGCTGATATCATGCAATTTTACATGTGTATAAATCCCACGATGCTCAGGAAGCACAGTAGCTATCGCACTACTCACAATCCTTAATATAAACGCGGAGTTATACCGATACTGCTTAATCTTGCACGACGCTTTGGCATGGGACTTTCATTCCCTTTGCTTAGTGCAGTTTGCTACTGGGAGACTATAATTAGTCTTAGATAAATAGCAGAACGCGTAGAAGAAACCCTAGATATGGTGACCTACGTGCCGGGAAAAAATAATAGGTACTTTGGCTCCAAGTATTTGAAAACCTGTACACATTTTAATATCTTTTATGTTTTCTTATAAGTTTTATTGTATATAGCTACTCCTGGACACGCAGAACCCCTCCTACTTGAAAATCACGTTCGCATTATCGCCCTTATGCCTGATTTGCAAAGAGTCTCCTTTATGGCGTAACATACTTCCTCTACCACAACTCTATTAGCAAGCTCTTACTATCCCGAGACTCTTAAACACGCCCAGTTTAGTGAAGTAATTGCGATAAAACAGCAGTTTTATAGGGATGAAACCATTTGGGTCACTAGAAAGCCAAGAGTGGTTTTATCGAATATAGTAGCTCTATTAACTCGAGTGTCCCAATCACTCCCAAAATCGCAAATGCCACAAACTGAGTTATTCCCAGGCAAAGTTTGTAGCATTTCAGCAAGGCTGCAGTGATTCCAAGTTCGAAACTTAAAACACCGCCAGCTCCTCGAACTTCTTTCCACAATCACAACCATAACACACAACAACAGTTGTGCGCCCTTTATTTTCCTTTCCTAACGTGTAACTCTCTCCTGTGCGGGTACTACGTTTGCAATTCAAAACCTCGCATCAGGCCTCCGATAGCCTAAAGCAGGAAGTATTTGCCCCAGATTAGTAAGTTATCTTACTTTTAATCTATGCTCGCAGATTGCTAATTATTTCATAGCACCACCGCTCAACGCCATGAGACCCGATCACCACCGATTAAAGATTGAGAATGCTAAACTCAAGGCTAAGATTGCAGATGTCAAGACCCAGAACAGCATCCTTATAACTGGTTTTCAGCCTCTAAGATCGAAAATAACGTCCTCAAGATCGAAATCATCAAGCTTAAACAAGCAGCCAAGGAGGCTAGAAACGCCGTTACAAAATCGCTCGACGCTCGCCTCGCTAGAAAGATCTCGCACGATAAACTCCGTCGGCTTAGTATGGGTTTGATTTCCAAGCCCATGGACGCTTATGGCAAGAATGAGGATTTGAACGAGGGAATGAAGGCTAGAATCGGTGCCGACTGTACAGTACAATAGTTACTGTACTTGGAAGTGATTATGTAATATCCCGTGACTGTCGTGCGAGGGCGGGGCGGCCCGAGGATTCGGTAGAACGGCGATGTATGATGCTCACCTTTCCGAATTAAAACAGAATTTCGTTCAAGTTGGGATTCAGGTTCAATAACTATCTCGTCAAAGGTCCTCCCTCACGTTTGCCCTGCGATGATCTCTGGTGAGAGGAGCAGTGATATGTGTATAGTCGACTTGCGAATCGTTCGTCTAAACTTACTGTTCCACTAGTCTTGATATTTGCGAATATTCCTAGAGTCTCGTTTCGGCCCCTGAACCATGAACCTCGATTTGTAGACTAAGCGCCGAAGCGTCACAACGACCCGAGGATTTGCTGTCGTACCCGAGGGTAATGTACATTCATAACTGCAATTTGTCGTTGGTATACGCAAACTTTGACCGGCCTCGGGTTAGCAGTGTAACGGATAGAGGAAGCAGAATGTCATTTGCCAAAGTCGCGCAAAATAAATTCTACTTGCTTGTAGTCCCTAGCAAAAGAAGTAGGTAAGATATTATATTGTATTCGCTTTATCTATAATATTGAGGGGGGGGGATGCACCGATGACTCGAATTGGGAACTGGACTAGTCGGAAAAGTTCGTTTGCTTATATAGTATTAGAGTGGTCACATAATGTATTGCTGCTGCTAAGTAAGAAGTTTTTTTAAGCCAGCGATCGAGAATGCCGACACCGATTCATGTATGATCATGAGAAGCTAGTTAAACTCACGTGCACGATAGGGAACCTCCAATATAAAAAGAAGTGTGGGTCTAGGTTTGGGTTAGGGTTAAAAAGCCTGCCAAGCATATTGAATTAAAAAGCGCGGCTGCATGACCAAACCCTAATAACACCGAACAGTTAGTTCGCCGCTAACGAAGTTAGCGTTCGCGAGCACGGGGAACTAAAACAACAAATAAAGTCATGCAGTCACATTACACGTAAAATTAAGATATTTTCATGTCAGCTGTGTGCCTCTGAAGACAGGCGAGGCTTTTGATGTTTATAAATATCATTACATCACGTGCTTCCTAAAAACTAATCAAAAACAAGAGGTTTTTATGCCACGTAAATCCCCTCCGCCATACCTGTCCTCAGCTTCTCGTTGAAAAACAGCTTACGCACTCGGGATAGCTTCAGAGTTGTCGGCCTTCTCAATGATTGGTGGCGGCTTAGCGATCTTCTGGCGGAAAATGTGTCGTTTGAAGAAGTAGGGAAGCCACACGGTCAACTCGTAGCTTAGGAAACTCTTGGTCGGGACTGAGAAGACCTCTGTGGGAGCGGTTAGCGGAAGTCCATATACGTGAGTTGAGTGGGGGGTTACTGACGGTCAATTTCTTCCAGGGTGAGCTGCTTGGTTTCGCGGACGAAACAGAAGATCATGAACCAGGCGATGAGGTTAAGTCCAGCGTAGAAGCCGACTAGGATTAGAGTTAGCGAATGGCACGGAGAATATGTCTCCCATGACTACTTACAAGCACCGGTTGGGGTCATTACGGTCTGCATTCGAGGGAAAGTTAAACTGAGAATGCCGGCTACATAGGACTTTGTTAGTGGAATGTCGATGGATTTGACGAAATTCTTACCGAACGTGTTATTGATACAAACTGCCCAAGCCATTCCTTGCTCCCGCTGAATGGTGGGGAACACTTCGGCAGAGTACTGAAAAGCGACTGGTCCTTCTCCCAAGGAGTAGCAGATAGTGAAGAGGTAGACAAATCTAGTAGAAGAAAGTGATTAATAAGATTCGCAATTGTAAATATCCTTGGAAACTTACAAGACAACTGGTCCAATTTGTTCGCCACGGCTACCAGTATGGTTCAAAAGAGACAAACCAGCAGCTAACAGAAAGATGCACATGAATGGGAAAGTCTTCGTAGTAGAACTTCTGGTTAGTTATATCCTTGCGCAAAGCTTGGAGGGACTCACTATCAAAGTCAGGGTTCTTCGACCTTTGGTATCGATGAGGAATAAAGTAGGGATAGTAAACACGACCTGAACAGCACCATAACCAAGGGATGCGTACAAGGCCTGGGTGGCCGTGTAGCCGACATTTTCGAAGATAGTTGAGCTGTAAAAAGAGATGACTGCGGGGTGTTAGGGGGAAGCACTGGGGCGGAACGAGAGGCGACTCACTGTTTATACCGCACATCTGCTGAGCAATCATGACAGTCGAGGCACCGTAGTTGGCCCGTCTGATCCTAGGTACGGAGAAACAGTCCCATAGACGAGAGAAGTAGCCCACTCCACCTGCAACCTTCATTTCCTCCTCGTACATGATGTAAGAGTAGTAGTAGTCCCTTGCAGCGATGATAGGATGAGCACGTAGGCGCACCATCGATTGGAAGCCTTGCGCGATCTTTCCATGCTTCATGAGCCAACGAGGTGACTCGGGACAGAAAAAGATACCAATCATGAGAATGAAGGATGGAATAAATGCTGAGCCGAGTTGGAGACGCCAGGCGATGCGGCCGGTGTCCTTGACAATAACGTTGGCAGCAAAGCCCAAAAATATACCTGCGGGCGACGGTCGATTAGTATTGGAACGTCTCAAGAGGAGCACGATTCACTAAGAAGAAGGAAAAGGAGAAGAAACAGCAGCTCACCAGCTACCACCCAAAGTTGCCAGAACATAACTAGGGCGCCTCGAATTCGTGCGGGGGCCATTTCAGCTGAGTAGATAGGGACCGTTGCGTTCTTTGCACCAATACCGATGCCCATGACGAACCGCGCGGCGAACAGTGCTTGCCATGACTGTGCGAAAGCGGAACCGATCGGGGTGGCAGTGAGACAGCAAGCAGTGAGGAATATCTCGCCTCTTCGGCCTAAGTAGTGGTTGAGGGGGTCGACGATGAAAGCACCACTGTTAATAAGACAAAATCGGTCAGAAACGCAGTGAACATAGGTACTAATGTACTGTACTAGAGAGAAGCAATGAATTGGAAAGGAATCCGAGGTCGACTCGTAACTCGTGACTTACATGAGACCGGCAGTTAAGAAAATGATGGCATTGATGATTCCCACGATCCATTCATCTCTCCCTGTACCAGCAATGCCGAATTCCTGCGGGAAGGACAAATTGGCCCCATTGGAACCTGTTTGATCCCACCCTTGCGTGGCAGCTCCTGTAGCACACAGCGCAATCGAGTACCAGAGCATCTTGGATCCGTGCCATTTGTGATCCCGCTCGTATATGAGCGCAGCACGCTCTTGTTCATTGAGCTCAGTAAGCATCTCGAATCTTGCGGTGTCACGCGCAACGAGAGCTGCCCGCCCGAAGAGAGCAGAGTGCTCAGTCATTCCATGCGACTCTGCAAAGGCTCGAGCATTGGTGACGGTTTGCTCTTTGGAGCTGCGCTGTGGGAGTGAAGAGCGTCAGCGCCAATGCGGCAGGTCATGATGGGATATGAAGCTCACCTTTAGCGGGTTCTCAACGAGGTTAAGAGCAACTGACTGCCGGCGACCAGACGCGTCAACCAGCTCTGGCTCAGGAGCCTGAGCTGACTTCTCTAAGATGTCCCTCTCATTGTGAGAAGCGTTGGCAGCGTCGGTAGATTCAGATGCCTTGTCAGACATGGTGTTGCAATCGCGTAAGAGGGAGTGATGAGTGATACCAGGCACAATGAACTTTCAACAGCCAGAAGAATCAACGAACGAGGAAGATACATGGTATTATATAGCAAACCTGGGGTCCGGAGAGGTCTTTAGTGCTCACTCATTCAGCAGCCCACTGTCGCCGAAAGAGCGGACTTTTCTTGGTATTTGGCGGTCCTACGCAAATGCATATCATTTCCATATATGACCAGGCAAGCCGGCCTCGCGCTTGCGAGGCACTTGACTTGGACTTGGCAGCTTGAATCCCACTTATGCGCAAACGAACTTTCTGACTGTACTGTACTTGGTTACATCTGTAGTGCTCATTGTTGCGTCACTTTGGTGGTGGGGCTCCGCTCATGACTATATAAAGAGGGGCTCCTTGCACTCCATGACTCCACGACTCTACGAATCTGGAGAAAGCGTTCCGTGCCGCACAAAGAAAGGTGCATAATATAGTCGAGAAAATGCTCGAAACACAATCTCGGATAGGGGCTTACATTTTCTGAAATACCATACAGTACCATGTGATAGCATCTGCAATTGTACAAAGAATTCTCTGAGAAACCCTTTTCAACATACATGGTAGCGATAGTTAATCCCGCTGGCGAGCCTTAATTCCAGTGCGGGGGGCTGGGAATGTTCCAATACCGTTGGACTGTGCCATATTCCACCAAGAAGCCAAGACTAACCCCTCAACAGTCAACTGCACAGTACAGCATCAAAACCAAGGCAGTTTATCCGGGGAGAAGCTGCTGGTTGGTCTAGGCCAGACTTACTTAGCTGAAACCGGATGTTCGGATTTACCTGGGTAAATATGTTATTAGAGATCCAACCTGGCTTGAGGTTATCTTTTCTCTTTTTTGATTTCCCCCATTGCTAGCTTATAACTTTATGTCTTGCAACCGTGAGCAAGGGAATATATCTACATAAAGATGGTATTGTCTTCAAGCTAGTAAATATAACTGGAACACAAGGACTTTAAAAAATATAAGTTAAAGTTTTAATTCTAAATGATTTTATTTTACATCGATTAAAATACAAAACAGTTGATTTGAATTTAAATTAAACTAAAATTAAATTTACATAAAATTACTACAGAGCCGAAATATTTTTCCTATTTTCAATTATTTCTGCAGTCAGCTTGCTGCTTACCAAAATCTCGCGCTGCTCTAACACTCCTATACCAAGTAGCCAAGACGCGCACGCCCCTAGCCGATTGCAGAAATATCCAGAAAAAGAAAAAGATAACCTCCTCCCGCATCTATACTCCCATTCCCATTCTTACTTTCTAAGAAGCCTTTTCAAGGTTTTCAAGGAGCAGCAAATCCATGCCCGCCATCCCCTTGTAACTCAAGATAGCGGCTTTTCCTATTCTTTGTTTAACCTAGCCCCCCTTCTCTATCTTCCTTCATTTAAACCGCCCCTACTCAACTACCTCCTTGCTGTATTTATCTCCTCCTCTCAGATACGGTTCTTTAAGCAGCAGGTTCTTCTCAGCATCTTCGTCTTCCTTTCTCGAATTAGTTGTCATGGCTATCGTTGTTGTATCCTTCGGCAGATCAAGTCGATATGCTGCGTCGCCAACCAACACTAAGCTCTACTTCCTCCTCCTCCTCCTCCGCCAGCAATATGTCAGACTTTAAGAGCTGGCTCGATATAAATAAAAAGCAGGAGAGTGGGTACAAACCAGCGCTGACGGATAGCGATACCGATGTCGAATGCGTCATGTTCCTGGATTTAGAATCCCCCATCAACTTAGAATCTTTACTATGACGTGTTTTTATTTTTATCGACAGCCTATTCCTCATGATAAGCCACTTGCAGTCACCTCCCCTGTCCCTTTTCTAGCAGGTCTATTTTCTTCCCTTATCGTCTGAACCTCTCCGCCCTTCGACAAATAATTCCACCCTTTGCTTGTGCTGTGTCGTGTCGCAAATACTATTTTTAGCAAGCTGAATAAGTTACTGGCTTAATTTCCAAGTTGAGCGACTAGAATTATGATACAACTAAGATTCTCTTCCCAGAGTCTGGACTCTTGTTTGCATGAAATCTAAACGGTTGAGCATCGGATTTGGAAATTCGTGCTACCTTACTACCTTATTAACTTTACTTACAACAGCTTTCAGCAGCGACGTAAGATTGCTGCAAGCGACACCTGTGCTTCTTAGAGTCTTGATCCGAGTTTGTAGCGGCTTCGTCCCGCTATACTGCTAGAGAACCAGGACTTCCATCGCTATCCAAGCCATGGATGATGGGAGTCTTGAAAAAGGCAGGAATGGGCCAACAAAGAAACTAATGCGGGGCGTCCAATTGAAATTCCTTTATAGCCACGTTTTGTTGGGAATTTCTACTCGTGTTCGGGAAAGAAAATGCAACATATCACCATATCAGATAATTACAATTTCTCGCTTTTCCCAACCATCGCGACCCAAGCCATTGATATCCGGCACCTCTGCAATCCCAACTCGCCGATAGTCCGAAGAACCATTGCCTTGGCTTGTTGCTTCCAGCAATAGACAAAGGAATATTGCCCTTTCTTGGACGGATTCGTCACCCGTATGTACATGCCTCTGAATCTGAAACAAAACAACATCAGGTGGATATTTATCTGATCGCCACTCCTCCTCACTATCGCTTCCCTCCTTCAATTCTTCTTCACTATCAACACCATCTCCAGAATCATATGCTTCCTCGTCATCCTTAGGAGTCAAGTCAAAATCACAAACTAACTGATCCGCTGCCTTCACTCCCTTGATCCCACCAATTGAACCACCTCTCTGGTGTGATCTTACAGGACGCCAGTATACATTTATATACGTTGCTGTAATCCCCCTCCATTCAGCGAGCGGCAGCATATAACCCCTCAGTCGCAACTGGCCACTAACCACCGGAGCAAACGGATCTCCATTCACAGTCTCAACCTCACATCCCAACACCTCCGCTCTACGACAGCTCTCGGAATTCGGATCCTTATCCCAATTCCCCATCAACATATACAACTCAAAATTGGGATTGACATTTATGCCCCAATAAAACCCGATATCCAGACCAGCCCAACTCCACGACGGTGCACGATATTTTTCAGGTCTCTCGCCTCGACCGCTCACTGCCCAGAGAAGCCCGGTGTGGATATCTTGCGCCCAGATCCCAGCCTTATATGAGAAATCTGTTTGTCGCTGGACTTCTCTAGCTAGGCCTGCTATCGCGGCAAGGCGGTCAGACTCAAACGTCAACAGCCTCGTGCAGTAATTCTTAAATAATCTATACCAGCGGCCGATAGGTTGGTAGTATGCCTTGTATCCGGGATATTTAAGCAGAAGCGGGTCAGTGAGCCCCGATTCGGGATGGAGAAAGAATCGTTTGGTGGACCGCATCTGATCAACGTCGTTATAGCCTTGTGGTGTGACATCGGTCTCGACGAAGCGTGATTGCTGGCATTCGAAGATGAGTTCTGTGGTGGTGTAGTGCAGCGATCGGGGTGAGAGGATGTCTTCTTGTAGCGTCCAGCCGCGGACGCTGAGTGGTGTTACTTCGGGGTCTATGCCAGGAATTTTGACGTTTTCAAAAATATAGACGTGGCTTAGACTAGTAACAGCAGTTGTTCCGTTGAAAGGTATTTCTAATGAAGTGATCTGAGGTCTGGTTTTGTCCAAGAAACTTTCATGATCACCAGTAGCGAGGTCGGATGCGATAGTCAGGATGGCTTTAGAGTAGTAGTCTTGCATCCGAGCCGATTCATCGACCCAGTCCTGGTGAGAGTCTTGTAAGATGCACAACGAATCGATCCACAGATATCGATATCCGAGTTTCCGTGTGATTTTTATAGCGTCTATGAATGTCCTTGGTAGGTCTGATAATGTGATCCCCTGTGTCCGCTCATGAAGGTTCGAGGTTTCAGTGACGAATCGTGCGATGCTTCCCCAGCAATGACTTAGGGTTACCCAGATCCCTTGCAAGCCATTCGTCTCGAACACTCTGAGTTGTGGTGAGTCCATGTCCAAGCCCACATCAATGACCCGAGTTGGTAAACTCGCCGTGGCATCATGCGGGCAAGAAGAGCAATGCTCATCTAAGCAACTGTCGATCCATTGCGTTGCCAATTCAAAGCAAGTTTGTGAATTCGCAGTCAATTGCGCCTTTCTTCCACTGATAATCCTCGTAACAGCGGGCATAGAATCTGTCTCAACCAGTCAGAGTTTTCTCGTCTACATCATCCAATCTAAATTTTTTAAGAATTTCCTCAAACCTTCACCGGCAGCAATGCCAAGGATAACACTCCGCCTAGATATCTTCCCATAGAAAACGATAGTGGAGCTTCCCTTGTAATCCTCTGCTGGACCGTCATACCAGTTCCAGATGCTACAAAAGATGGGATCTTCGAGTATATCCGGCTCGCTGCTGGGTATTTCTAGTAGCCTTGATTGGATGAGATAGCATAGCTCGCAGCCATTGGTGGCTGAGAGGGTCAGGTCTAGAAAACTGGGTTGGTGAGCTGCGCCTCCTATTTCAGGAGAGTGGTTTGCTGCGTCGAAGTCTATTGTTTGGCATATTGTGCAAAGCATCTTTAGCCGGGATGGATTGAAGTCTGAATGTCACACCTGAGATTGCAGATTTTCATCACTTTCGGTCTGGTGCGGTGTGACGAATGGTATTCGAGCTTTGTCAGTTGCCTCGCAGCGTGTGGCTCAGGTGTGGCGCGCGAAGAGCCTCATGCACTCCTGTATGTAGGTAATTAGGAAGATCGCCTGTCACTTAGAAACCAGATAATTCATCACTACTCTACATATACAGTACACAAGCGCTCTAACTTACAGGAAGCCCGTTAGTCCAAGTTCCACACCATGTGATCTCATCACATGACTGAAACATCGTCTCCAAGTTAATCTATTATTAAATTTGCTTATGCTACCTAACTTATATAATGCTACAAACGCATGGCCGTGCCTAATTTAGCCCAAGGATAAACCCCCCGAAGCTTGAAGTGTTTAGTAAAGGAGTGTTTTATTGCACTTCGTACAGGAGAGGCAGCTCAATCCCCAAGAATCGGAGGCACACTTTACAGAATGGAGTAGAAAGTTTATTCTTCCGGTGCGATAGTCCTTAAATATTTCCGTAATAACACCTAGGGATTTGAAATGTGTTCTGCTCAATTATGAGCAACTCCATTTGAGCCAGAATAGTGACAGGGGCTTTCGTACCCGAGGATTCCTCGATCGCCACGGATTTCAGGCTTCTGAGAACAAAATAGCCGTTGAATAGGTTGATCTAAATTCCAGAGTGATGAATTGGGAACATTGATTTCGAAATTGAAAAGAAGATGGGTCGTTTAGCTCTCAGTGAGCTGATGAGATCCACGTGTATGTAAAAGCAAGCCGGAGGGATCGCCAGTTTAGATCAAAGAATGAATGCGGTCACTCAATAGTATTAATTTTGAGCAAAGAAACTTAGGTATCAAGCATCATAGTTTTGAATTGTAACAGCCAACGTAGGTACTGTAGCAATTGTATCGGAGGCGAGTAAGGTCTCTGGAGCCTCGGAGGAATAGAATAACATCTGCACCCGCGTATCGTTGTGACAAATATATATGTCTAAGTAAACGCTGGGATATCGTATAATAATAGGGATAAAAAGAAGAAACCGGAGAGAGGACGTTTGATATCAGATCATGAGTTTTGGCAAACCTGGGTTCATTCTTAGTCTGAAGTGCGCAAATGCGCGGCATGCTATCTATCCTCTCCAGGTGAGCGTTTCTCCTCATTTAATTCTTCAATGCCAGTGGCCTCCATACGCTTACTGGGACCGTAGATATTACTAGGAACACATCAAGCGATGGAGGTGAGTTGCAAGTCCATTACGAGCAAAGACAACAGGTTGCGTGGGATGTGCAACCAGTTTGCTCTCAGGGTATCCATACTACGTGGTTTCCTTCGTTCGCTTATTTGGCAAGGTTATATACCCAATTAATGGTACATTCATCAAAACAAGCGCCATTTCGGGAGGCATCTGCCGGCTATAAGACTATATCGCAGTCCATAAAGTCAAGTTGGGCATCGCCGCAATACAAGATATACCTGCTACCTCATTACAATTTTTTTTTTTTTTGCAAATTACTTATACCTCCATGTCTTTATATCGAGTGGTGTCGCAATTTTTATTTTCGCGTTTTCTATTTTTTTCGGGAATGTTCACGAGGTTGAAAATTAAGCGAGGGGTGATTGTTTACTTCGGAGGAACCTCGTTAGGTCAACAACCTCCTATTTGTCTCTAGATCTTACTACAAGGGAAGGACTATAAGAATGCTGGAGATAGAGCTTTTTATCTCAGTCGTATTTTCAGTTCCGCTGCGGCTGCGCGTGACTTTCGATTTTCTTTCGAAATCGGACAACGGGTGTCATAGCGAGGCAACGCGCCGCGGCCCAGGAATCCTCCACCGGACACCCCGTTCTAGTATAGTTCAATAAGTAAATAGTCACGAAAAACTTTTATTAGATTCCAGATTACGAGCTGGGCCTGGGCTGTTGTTTCCAAGGGAGAGCCACCGCAGTTCCACTTTAAGAGTTTTAGGCAAAAGTAGACTACACCTGCCAACTGCTCTTAGCACTTGAATAATATAGCAGGGTTTAGGTATCCAGAGGTTAAAATACCACTAGCAGATAGAGTTTAAAGTATGCTAGAGCGGTGATTTCGATCTGATTTCCATTTCGTTAATAGAAACTCAGAAAAGGCCGAGAGCGAACAAAGACTAAGAAACCGAACCTAAATCGTGAAAATGATAAATAGAGACTCTTAAATACGTCCAGTCATTTTACTAGAATCAAACAATTTGGGTCACTGAATAGCTAGGAGTAATTCAATCTAATATAGTAGCTCTAATAACTTGAGTGTCCTAATCACTCACAGAATCCCAAATGCCACAAATTCCCAAGCGAAGTAAATTTTTAAAAATTTCCCAAGGCTTGTCATCTTTCCAGTTGATTCCATAGCCGAGTCTTCCAGACTCAAAACACCGCTATCTCTTCCAACTTCTTTCCACAACCACAACCACAACACACAACAACAATTATATGCGCCCTTTATATTTCCTTCCTAGCGCGTAACTCTCACCTGTACTAGTACTACGTTTACAATCTAAAGCCTTGCATCAGGTCTCCGATAGCCTAAAGCGGAAGTATTTGCCCTAGATTAGTAAGTTAATTTACTTTTAATCCATGCTCGCAGATTGCTAATTATTTCACAGCACCACCGCCTCGGTTTCTCGCCAAAAATCTTCGCATATCACACTGCAACCTCAAAACAGAGCCTAGAAATCAATTTGAAGCACTAAATCAAGCTTAAATCAAGTCAAAATGCTCACCGATTCGTATAGCCCTCACCTTTACCTCCCTTTCCACAGGCTAACAATTCACAGCAGCCTGCCAATCGAGGAGAGATACTCTGCTGCTATTCAGGAGGCTACCGACCCAAATCGCGAGCTTAATGCCATAAGACCCGATAACCAGCGATTGAAGACTGAGAATGCCGACCTTAAGGTTGAGATTGCACATGTCAAGACCCAGAATAGCATCCTTAAGACTAAGTCCTCCCCTAAGATCGAAAATGACCTCCTCAAAATCGAGATTATCAAGCTCAGAAAGGCAGCCAAGGCTAGAAACACTGCTACAACAGCCCTCAACACCCTTCTCGCCGCTGAAAACGTCACGAATGCCAACCTTCGTCAGCTTAATATGGGTTTGATTGCTAAGGTTATGGAGGTTCGTAGCAAAAACGAGGATTTGAACGAGAGAATGAAGGTTAGAATCGGTGCCGATATACTTGCTTCCTATGATGCAGAGATCAAGGACCTTAGTGACCAGAACTTGGTTATGCGTGAGGTGTTGCGAAGTTTGGAGGATGAGGCTGAGGCGTTGAGGAAGGAGATGAAGGATTTGAAGAATGAGATCAAGGGTTTGAAGGAGAGTGACAAGGAGGGCAGAGAGACTAGTGGCGTGAAGGGAGCAGCTGCGGCTGGTAGATCTACTGAGGATTTGGAATTGGCTCATGGGCTCCTCTCATTGAGCATAAGTGGAGGTTCCTTTGACTTGCCTACTCGCCCTGAGCAGAACAAGTAGAGAGACTTGCTAAGGCGGTCAGCGAATTCTTTTAGAATGCTCACGACCTCGCAGCCCATAGCAATTCTTGAGTTTAGATTCAGGAATTCAAAGTCTTTCAGACAAATAAAAAGCCTGAACTCTATATGAGTGATTAAATTTTAGGCGATTACATTCTCCTTAAGTGGTATTGTTGCGTCTTAGCTATTCAAGATGTTTTCATGCTTAAAAAGAAGACCAATACCGACCGATGCTTGAATTCCCGCTGTTAGCACTTCCACTTTCTGGGGCAACCTGACACTGGTCAAGTGCCATAGAACGCGGAGCAGTGTAATGAGGCTTTGTTCACTAAGAATCTAGGAGGCCTTTCACGCTCCACCTAAGCGTACCTACCCTAGTCTGGCAGTCCCTGGATATCACGTCAAGTAGTATACCATAGAGCAGTGAATGAGAATTGTCTAATTACTATATAAAAGGGTGAGCTTCTTAGTTATATATAGGATAGGACGAGCGCTAAGGCTCGCTAGAGCATATAAGTAATATGCGTTAGCTATATATTACTAAGCAATATAATATACTCTCTAAAGGGAATAGCTCGCTAGTTCTAATTAAGCTTAGCGTCTTTATACGGCCTGCTTTAGCCTTATATAAATAGAGCTTTTATCGCGCTTTCCTTTGCTTCTTGTAATAACTGAGACGGCAGGAGCAATTCCACAACCTATTCGAGGATTTAAAACTAAAGAGCTATGAAAAGGAGGTCTACGGAATATATACAGGTAGCCCGCATGCTAGTGGCTTGGCATGCGGCTCAAGAGCATATGACTAATAGAGCTATGAGCCTAGGAGCGCCAAAAGCAGAGCCGGCTTCTTATTTATTTATTAATATATAATTATATATAATAAACTATTTAAAATTTAGATAGCTTTTATTATTTATATAATATTATAAATATTATTATAACCTTAGTATATATTTTTAGTTTTAAGTTTTATTTACTTAATAAAAAAGATTCTTTTTATTAAAATTAAATAAAGTAATATAATTTGTTATTTTAGTTTATTTATTTTTAAGTTTTTTTTAGTTTTTTACTTTACTTTAAAATTTAGGATCTAAATTTACTTAGCAAGCACTTATAGCCTATAAATTATAAGCTATAGTTTATAAAAACTATATAAGGTTTATTAATCTCATATAAATATATAAATAATATTATTTAATAGATTTTGTGACAAGTGCGCAGGGGACGTATGCGCTCACGAGTAGGGTTAATGCTTTACCCACTCGGCCAAACCACCCAAAAGGGTACAATACTAAGAGTGGGATCTTAGTAGCTATTATACTATATATAGGACATGTAACAAGGTACTATACCCGTAGGTATAGTACTTGTAACAGATTTTGTATTTAATATAGCAAAGTTATTAAAGTTTAATATTTAATTTATTCAAGTTATTAAATTTCTTGAATTTATTGAATTTGTTAAATTTGTTAAATTTCTTGAATTTCTTGAATCTCATTGTAATAATCAAGATAATCAGGAACATTCACTACAAGATAGAATCGAGCGGTTTATACGAGAGTAACATTAAACAATTGATGGTAGACAGAAAATCCCAAATCCATATCCGAACCGCAATATCAGAGACCTAAAAGTCTACCTACGTACTCTTTCCTCCGCGACCTCCATCACTTGGCATCCTTCCCATCTTGTTTCTTCTCGCGACTATTCTCATCAGTAATGTCCCCCATACCCACCACTGGCACTCACCCCTCCACCAATATTCGCCGACGTTGGAATCGGAGTTGGACTCGCACCATACCCTGGCGGTGGCGGCACATATGAGTATCCTCCGGGGGGATTGCTTGGCCTTGAAATAGGTGGAGGAGAAGGCAGGGGTTGAGAAGCGGGAGAAGCAGATGGAGGATTGAATGTATAATGAGGGAAAGAAATCGTAAATGAAGCTGAAAGAGAGGAAGGGGAGAAAGGGGAGGAAGTGAATTCTCCAAGTGCGCTGTTGATTACGGAAATGGGACCACCAGGTTGGGTGGGTGAGGGGCGGTTGGGGAAAGAGTTCGTGTATGATGGGAGGCCACCGCCAATTGGTCCAGTTGGAAAACTGACTAGCGGAGATATGGGTGCGAATGTGGGAAGGGTTAGAGGTGCTGAGATGATTGGAGGAACGATGGGGTTAGGTGGCGAAGTAGGAGCACAGGTTGGGATTCTTGCGAATGCAGCGCCTGAAACCAAGCCAACGGTGGAGTAAGGACCATTGTTGGGGACGAGGTAGGAGGGAGCGAGGGGGATGGAGTAGGCTGTACAGTGCCACATGTTTAAGATGGGGTCTGTTTTCCATTAGCAGTCGTAGTGTTTGGGAGTTGAGAATGGTGAGGAGGCAGGAAGGAAGAGAGGAAGGGAAAAGTACCAAAGCCAACGAACCACCCGTAACAATTACCTCCGCACTCGGACTGGCATCGGTACTCTGCATAGCCGCGTTGAGAAGATGGTATTAGGAAATTCTGTTACTCATAAGTCACTCCTTCTACGGCAGAAGAGTAAGAGAGCGTGGGAGAGAAAGGAACGTACCACAGCGCCCACCGCATAAGCTTTACTGGCAGCCGGAATAACAACAATTCCAACACCCGCCGGCAGGTTAGCAAACGCTCCTGTAGGCTTCACTTGAGAAAAGCTGCTTAACGTGTACCCATCAGTGGTCACTCCGCAACCTGTGCCGGGTAGTGGGACGGCGGTGGGAGGATTAATGGGCAGGGTAATGGTGGGTTGGTTTGAGCCGATAGGGTTGGATATTGGTTGGATTGGTAGGCAAGATGCTTGATGCAAGTTAGCGTTGTGCCGAATAGTAGGTCCCCTTGCGGATCATGCGGGATAAGAAAGCTGTTTAATGCTGCTCTTTACCGATTGTCTAATCCTAACTTCGTAGATCAAGGGAGAAACGATACTGACATTCCAATTGCACGCTCAAACTGGTTACTATCACAGTCTCCGTCCCCACACTGGTCAACACCGTTGTAATAACCGTAGTAAACACAGTTGTGAATTGCTTAATCACACTCTGGACTTGGGCAAGCGTGCTTGGAAACACCGAGCATGTGATTCCGACACTTGGATTGCTTGGGTCATTCGGTCCTAAAGGGCTGTTTGGCCCTGAAGGGTTGTTTGGTCCTGAAGGATCGGTTAGAGGAGAGGCCGGTGGATTACTTTGTCCTGATGGCGAGGAAGGGTCGGTGGGTGGAGAGATAGGTGAAGGAGGGATGTAGGTGTAGGCAGGCTGGGAGGGATCGGTTGGTGGGTAGAGAGAGTAGGAGTTTGAGGGCGCGCCTCCGGTGAAGCCGCTGGGGAAGATGGCGGGGAAGGGATCGCCGTTGTAGCTGAATTGTGCTTTGGGTTTAGCACTCGCTGTTGTGAGGGAGAGGAGGGTGAAGAGGGTGATGAATAGGAAGGGAAAGGTTGAGTTCGCCATGATGACGCCTGTGAATGGGAGGAGCGTTGATGCAAGTCTCGAGGAAGGAAAAGAACAAGTAAAAGATATCTGAGACTTATACCAAACTTGGATGTGGAAAAATGGACACAGAGAGTGGAAGGGGTAGTGGAATGGGAACCTGCAGGTGAAAACTTCCTACCTCTTGATAATAATCGCCGTTACCATGGCCTCGGAACAGTTCGGAATACTCGCACAGGAATTCTCGAGGCGCTCGATTACTATCATCTGGCACTGTTAATATTAAAAGAATACGAAGGCTACTCGGACTTAGCTCTGGATACACAGGAACGTTGACCTACCTCAGTCGTTCCGTAATACATGATAAACATCTGCGACACCTTAATTCACCGATTATTCGTGGCTCGGGGAACATGTCGCCACAAAGTTCAAACCAAAACAAAAACGGGAATAAAGTGTAACTTTTTTGTATTCAGCTCCCTCTCACCAGTCGTTCTACTCGTTGGTACATTTTTATGAGGATTATGCCTGCCAAGTCCGTCCTTCCTCGATTCAACATCTCTAGCACCACCATGCAGTCGAAATCAAATGAAGATGAGGGGCCAATAGCATCAAGAGAAGTAAGCAGCAGGACAGGCTGATTTACCATGAAAAAGAATTGCCAAACCAATCAAACTCCGCAAAATCCCGCACGCGCGCAAAGATCATTACTCATTTGATTGAATTTAGTCCACTTCCTCCATGGCGCTCTCAGCCGGAGCATCACCAGTGGCCTCTTCAGCAGCGGTCTCCTCAGCGGTCTCAGGCTCCTCGTCGACGTTGAGTCCCAAGGACACGAGCTTGTGGATACGCTCGGCAAATCCGGCTGGCTCCTCAATCGTAAAACCGGAAACGAGCAGGGAGGTCTCGAAGAGGAGTTGAGTGATGGACTTGACAGTGCGGTCATTCTCACCATCGGCCTCAACCTTCTTCTTGAGCTCCTTGATGATCGGCGACTTGGGCGAGATCTCGAAAGTCTTCTTTGAGGACATGTACGAGGACATGGAGGTGTCACGGAGAGCTTGGGCCTTCATGATACGCTCCATGTTGGCAGACCAACCGAATTGACCGGTACGGATGGCACAAGGAGCACCAACCAACTTGTGGCTGACAACAACCTTCTCAACCTTGTCACCGAGGACGTTCTTGAGGGCCTTGGCAAGACCTTCAAACTCCTTCTCCTCAGATTCGCGGACCTTCTTCTCATCGTCAGTCTCCTCGAGCTCGAAGTCCTTGGTGATATCAACAAGCTTCTTGCCATCAAATTCCTTTAGTTGAGTCATTGCATACTCGTCAATGGGGTCAACCAAGAAGAGAACCTCGAAGTTCTTCTCCTTGAGAGACTCGAGGAAGGGAGACTTGGTGACAGCCTTGAGAGACTCGCCGGTGATGTAGTACATATTCTTTTGGTGCTCAGGCATGCGGGTGATGTAGTCGGCAAGGGAGGTCATGTCATCACCAGACTTGGTAGAGTTGAATCGGAGAAGCTTGGCAAGAGCGGGGCGGTTTTGGGAGTCCTCGTGGATACCGAGCTTGATGTTCTTGCTGAAAGCAGTGTAGAACTTGTCGAATTGCTCCTTGTCCTCCGAGATCTCACCGAAGAGCTCAAGCACCTTCTTGACGATGTTCTTCTTGATAACCTTCATGATCTTGTTTTGTTGAAGAGTCTCACGAGACAAGTTCAATGGGAGATCCTCAGAGTCGACAACACCCTTGACGAAGCTCAACCACTCAGGAATGAGATCAGTGGCGTCATCAGTGATGAAGACACGACGAACGTAGAGCTTGATGTTGTTCTTGGTCTTCTTGGTCTCGAAAAGATCAAAGGGAGCACGCTTGGGAACGAAGAGAATGGCGCGGAACTCAAGTTGACCCTCAACAGAAAAGTGCTTGACAGCCAAGTGGTCTTCCCAATCATTGGAAAGGGACTTGTAGAAGGAACCATACTCCTCAGGGGTGATGTCTTGAGGGTTGCGGGTCCAGATAGGCTTCTGCTTGTTGAGCTCCTCCTCCTCAATAGTGGTCTCCTTGATCTTCTTCGTCTTCTTTTCCTTCTTTTCCTCCTCCTCATCATCGACCTCCTCGATCTTTGGCTTCTTATCATCAGCCTCGTCCTCCTTGGACTCCTCAGCCTCCTCATCAGGAACCTCCTTCTCGGTCTCCTTGGTAACGTGGAGGTAGATGGGGTATGAGATGAACTCGGAGTGCTTCTTGATGACCTCCTTGACCTTCGCCTCGTTCAAGTAGTCAGTTTGCTCATCCTTCAGGTGGAGAATGACCTTTGTGCCACGGCCAAGCTGCTCGCCCTCGGTATCGGGGGTGAGAGTGAAGGTCCCACCGGCAGAAGACTCCCAGATATATTGTTCATCGTCGTTGTTCTTCGAGATGACGGTAACGCGGTCAGCAACGAGGTATGCAGAGTAGAAACCAACTCCGAATTGACCAATCATAGAAATATCAGCACCGGCAGTCAAGGCCTCCATGAACTGCTTTGTACCAGATCTAGCGATCGTACCCAGGTTGTTGACGAGATCCTAATGAGGTCAGTGCAGCCCAAAGATGCTTCGCAGATGAGTACTTACAGCCTTGGTCATACCAATACCAGTATCGCGGATGGTGAGAGTCTTGTTCTCCTTGTCGGGGATGATGTCGATACGGAGATCCTTGCCGCTCTCGAGCTTACTCGAGTCGGAGAGAGCCTCATATCTAATCTTGTCGAGAGCATCGGAACAGTTGGAAACAATTTCTCTGAGGAAGATCTCCTTGTTTGAGTAGACTGTGTTGATGATCAAGGAAAGCAGCTGAGAGATCTCGGCCTGGAACTCGAAGGTTTCGCCAGCCATGACTGCGGTTTTCTCTGATCTAGAGGTAAAGTTCGTTAGCGGACGGTGTGCGGATGTCACGAGTTTGCAGAAAGATATTATAATGTGCAATGGAGGATGTTAGGAGGATGGCAGATTGCAAGGAGGGATTGAGGTGTTTGGGGCGGCTGTAGGTAGAGCTTGACAGCTTGTTGAAGCTCTGCTCTGCTCTGCAGTTGTGAGGCTGAGCTTCAAACAATTGATTGCCCAGGCAACGTCAACTCGATCTGAGCAAAGGGATGGGGGATGGTAGTGTTTTGTATTGCAGGGCAGAGGAGGCTTACCTTTGATATTAAGTTGAAGGATGTGTAGTAGCCGATAGATGATGGAAGCTGCACAGGGAAAGGGAATGGAGATTGAAAGGGTATCTTTGGGAGTTGGTTTGGGAGAAAGGGAGAAGTTGAAGAAATGAAGAGCTTGGGCGCGAAGAAATAGTCGCGGCTGCTGCTGTGGTGTTTCCTTAGCGCCAAATTCCATCTGCTTCCATTTTGTTCGGGGCAAACGAGGCGAGGCTGCACTGACTGCAGCCTAGTCCTAGCACTGTAATTTTGGAGGCGGTTTTCTGGCATGCACAGGAATGTTCGAGAGGACTTGGATCCGTTGCTACGGGAATGGCAGTCAAATACAGTAACTAGATTTGTAGGGATTTAGGATTTTTTTATTCTTCTACTGGCAGATACGCATCCCAGACCAGCCTGCACTATCAAAACCGTGTGGCCTAGTACTGACTGTACAGTACAACAGTACTGTACTTGTAAGATCTTACTTGTTACTTCCTAAGGCTGAAATGAATGAGAAAATTCTGGCTGACAGCGATTATGTAATATCCCGTGACTGTCGTGCAAGGGCGGCCCGAGGATTCGGTAGAACGGCGATGTATGATGGTGCAGGTCATGCCCCGCATCATCATGCAAGATGTTCATGTTCCTGAGCGGCTGCAAGTCAACATCCCACCGTGGAGTATGTATATGCCTAATGCTACTCTACTTGTCAGATGCTCTCATGCTCTGATGCTCTCCCTACTCACCTCCAGCACTAACAACAGGCCATACCCTCCTTCCAGCTCCTCCCACCTGTCAAGATCAATTCGAATCACAGCCCAATAGAGCCCCTACGGGAGTAGCCCTCGAAGAGCTATCGGAGCCTCACTCAAGGCACAGAGCTTTTACAGATCTACGACTTTGACCTGATACGACGGTGGATGACTTGCTTTACTGGACGGATAAGGGAGAGTACGTATTTCTTGAACATGGGAGGCAGATGCCGATGCAACTAGGGAACTCGGTCAATCAACTAGGATTCCACGTAAGGATGAGAAGGTACCACACCAGATACCGGTGAGGAAGATACACGAAGCCATTGGGCTGGAACTCGACGTCAAGAACAGGGCGATATACCTGACAGGTTTGCTCGGCAGAGTCTACAAGGCAAACTTAGATTGGAGTGATGAACATGTGTTGTGCCCTGATCTGGGAACGGTCACTGCTATTGCTGTTAACCATCTGGACTAGGCGAAAGTCCATACCACAGCTCTTGGCAACATCTTCAGACAAAGTTTCGATCTGAGCGGTAGGCCAACGTTGAGAGTTCAGCAGAAAGGTCATTGGACACCCTTCCCAGCAGCCGAGATGGTTTGAAGAATTCAATACAAACTACTGTCACATCACGAGTTCTTGTAGGCTGACTAGTAGCTCTTCGCCGGTTTGTTCCCAAATCACTATGTTGGCCATATGCTCTTTCCCAATGGCAAATGACCATGATCATCCATCTCTCAATCCATTTCTCCTCCCCCTTTTCATCTCACCCTCAAACTTCCTTTATGATCAATTATAATTGCTTTGCACTTGACAGCAATCTTCCATCCCAGCGTCACCTGCGTCTTCATTTCGTCTGCTTAGCCCAATGCTCCAACATGGCTTTATCATCCCCTTCTGCTCTGGTCATTCATATTTGCGACGCCATCACGGCACCATCAAGTAGGCATCACTGAGAACTACCCTTCGACAATCCCAAGTATAAAAACCCCTTCGCTCCCACAATTAAAAAACACCACGGCCACATTTTGATCCGTTGAGAGTCAAAGATCTCGCAGGTCATTGGAATTCTCGTTGGAGCCCTCTACCTCGAAGCGACTTAAGAAGGGTTGAACACTGCTATTGTTTAGGCTTGTGGTTTTGTGATTCGGCTTCTTGTCAGTGGCTTGCGCCTTTTCTAGGCTCCTGGATCAATATGCCTCCTAAACAGGCTAAAGGCCCGGGGAACAAAAACCAGGGGAATAAAAACCAGGGAAATCGAACCAAAGATAACGGGATCGGAAGCAGCAATGCGAAAGAACATCAGGCCGGAGGAAAGGAGAAGAAGGTCGAGTGCTGGAGTGTGCGTATCCTCCCCCGTGTAATGTATACAAAGCAAGCTGGAGAATGACTCTATTTACAGTGTGGCAAAACGGGCCACGGAAAAGGATCTAAAGATTGTGCAAACTATCAGGCCGATAAAACGAAGGCTCTTGCCGATGAGAAGGCAAGCACGCCAATCAAGACGACTGCTGAAATTGCTGCTGAAAAGACCGAGAAAGAGATTTTCGATGCCTTGAGTGATTCTGTAAAAACACTCAAACTCGACTCCAATCCCTCGGAGAAAGATAGCGACGAAGTCAAAAAAGCTCAGCAGGAAGTGCAGGAACGACGGGAGTTGGACCGCAAAAACTGGGAGAGGATGAGCTACGAGCTCGTGGAGCCCCCAACTAGTGCTTCCCCAGTAAAGGATGTGCTTGTCAAAACCAACATGTTCGCCCTCACACTTGAAGGATCGGTAGATCTTTACCGGTACAGAATCGATTTTGGGGAAGTTCCAGATAAGGGCCTTGGTAACAAGAAGGCCGAGCAATCTACGCATGAGAAGAACAATCCGCCTATTGACCGTGAGGTGAGACGGGAACTCATTGATAAAACCTTCAAAGCAAAGAAGCCTAAAGTCGAGTGGGTGAGCGATTATTTCTCTCAGCTTATCTCCGTTGGACCACTATATCCGGAATTCGACACTGGCAAACTCACCATTGAGCATCCAACCTCGGATTCTGCCAAAATTGTGATCTCGACAGATATTGTCTATGAGGGCAAAGTCCAGTTTGCTGAACTTCAAAAATATGTCACCACAGACTCTAATGGCTTGAAAGAGCTAATGAAGACATATGCCGGGCCTTGCGAAGACCTTAAGAGCTTAAATATTCTCTCATGGCTCCGTATCAAAAAGAAGCCGAAAAATTATCCCGGTGGAATTTTGAATAATCGATTCTACCCCGACCGTATACCTCGGGACAAAGCCCCCGATAGTCAGCTCACAGCAAAAGATGTCAAAATCGAGGGAAAGGTTCTCTACAAGATTAAAACTGGCTTCTTTACCTCCGCTCGCCCTGGCCAAGGAACTCTACTTCTCAATGTCAACACTACAACATCTGCTTTCTACCCGGAGATTCGGTTAAGCGAGTGGGTCAAGATCAGACGAGGTAAAGAAAGTTCTTTATCTAAGAGGCATGTGAAAGAGCTGAAGGGTGTGAGGGTATCGTTCGAAGGAGAAAACAAGAAGTCTGACCCAAAAGGGGAAATGTCTCCTGGGGTGGCAACTCGATCTCGACCAATCTGTCAGTTTACCCTTCAACCTATCTCATCCAAATCGTTCTGGGACAAGGACAAGAAGGCTTGTATAAAAGTTTGTGACCACCTCAAGAAAAGTAGGTGACCATATTCCTAGTCGCGTTCCTGGTCGTGTGCTATGTCGTCGTCCTCGGCTTACCCATGTTGTGATAGCATACCCTGGCCTTGCTATTGAAAGCAATACATATGCCGTTAATCTAGGAAGCCTTCGAAAACCCTTGTGGTATCCTGCTACCAACCTACATATCGTGAAAATGCAGAACGTTAAGCAGAAGTTGGACAAGGATTTCGGAGACGCCATGTTGCAGGTCGCAGAGAAAAACCCAGGCGAAAACCAGCGGCTTATATCTCAAGTTGCGCTTAAGGAGCTGAAGTTCATTGAGGAAGACGAAGATCATAATCCGATGGTTCAGTTCAGTAAAGTAATGATTGGCATGCTGATTTCATTGAACCAACTAATATCTCTATAGCGCTACGGATTCAAGGTTGGCACTGATTTCTTAACAACTAGGGCACGAATATTGACCCGCCCCACGATTCAGTACGGAAAGCAATTCAAAGTCGTCCCTGATCCCGAATGGAATATGGTAAAGGTCACACGTTCCAGGAACGGATTCTATTTAGCCCCTGTAGGCCAAAGGCGCCTGGCCATATTCCTCATGGGCGGGGTGAGTAACATTGCTGATGCCATATCGGCTGGTGAAAATTTGACGACAGGCCTCGATCTCTACGGATTGAAGTTGTGTTTCAGCAATCCTCAGCAGGTTTCTACCATCGCTGAGGATATTACCTATCAACGTCGTATGCTCGTGGCCGAAAATCTCAATAAAGCGTACAAGGCTGCGAAGAAGCCCGAACTTGTTCTAGTCGTACTAAAGGCGGCAGATGCGACAATCTACTCAGATGTCAAGTGGTGGGCAGATTGTTTCCAAGGGGTCAAGACGGTTTGCTTGACAGCAAAGCCGTACGATAAAGTCAAAGCTGGTAATCCTGTGGTCATGGGAAATTTAGGGTGAAGAGTTTGGTTCAATTTTCATACGGAACGTACTAACACAAGAGACAGGCTCAAGATTAACGTTAAACTCGGAGGGATAAATCACAAACTCGCAAACGATCTTCCCTTCCTGTTACCTAATACTATGATCGTCGGTGCGGATGTCACCCATTCTGGAAGAGGATTAGATGAAGGCTGCCCATCTCTTGCCGGGGTGGTAGCAGCTTTTAGTGATAACTTTGCGAATTACCGTGCTGCTGCACGACTCCAATCGAATAACACCGAGGTGATACTAGCTTTGGTTTTCCCCATTGTTTAGCAGTGCTAACGCCCATAACTACTAGTTTATTGAGAACCTACACGACATGATAGAAGAGCATCTTGACACTCACTGGCGAGTACTAAAGCGTCTCCCTGAACACATTCTCTTTTATAGAGATGGAGTCAGCGAAAGTCAATTTGGTATGGTCAAGGATCAAGAAGTTCAGCAAGTGAAAATTGCCTGCAAAAAGGTCCAACAAAAATATAAATTTGGTGGACCTGAGATCCTTACTACTCTCATTGTCGTTGGAAAACGCCACCACACACGATTCTTCGTTGACAATAGGGCCCACCAAGGGGACCCGGACGGCGCAAAGTCCCGGCCAGACAAGGCTGGTAAGCGTAAACCAAATCGCAACCCTAAGGCGGGGTTAGTGGTAGATGCGGGTGTAGTGGTACAAAACCAATTCAGTTTCTACCTCCAAAGCCACGACTCTCCCCTCGGCACAGCCAAGTCTGGCCACTACGTCGTAATCGTAAACGACTCGAAGTACACCATGGAGGTACTTCAAGACCTAGTAAGTCTTACCTCCCAGTCTCCCTCCCCCCTTCAACCAGCTAACACACCCCAGACGCATCAAATCTGCTACCTTAGCTCCCGCACCCTCAACCCCCTCTCAGTCTGCACGCCTGCCAGATACGCTGATCTCCTCTGCGACAGACTCAGATGCTATATGAAACCCGTCCTTGATGGGGACATGGTTGGACACTTGAGGGGAAATGAAATCGAGGATTATAGGAGGCAGACGATTATTTGGGGGCCGAGGAAGCTAGATAGGAGGAATAAGCCGTGGCATGAGAAGATGGATGACATTATGTTTTATCTTTGAGAGGTGATGGGGGAACGGGAGGGGACAGGAAGAGAAGAGGGGCGAGGGCGAGCGGGAAGACGGTGCGCAGAACGGGGGCTGGTGGTGGGGTTTGCTTGCCTGTGAGTTTCTGTTTTTTCTTTTTTTTTCTTTTTTCCTTTTTTTTGCGTTTGGTTTGCTGGGTTTCGGTTTCCTTTGCGTGCCTGGAAGTATCTACTTTCAATGATCTCAAGCCTTGTCGAAGGCTGTACTTGTTGAGCTAGGGTCTGAGTTTAGTCTCACTTGGTCCATTGGGATCAATGTCTGCGCTGTGAATCTATTCAATTTTAATCTTTAGAATGATTTGGACCTTGGGGCCTATTACCGATAATTCTAAAATTCTTGACTATTCAGGATGACTAGTACACGCTTTATCGCTACCAAGGTTCTGGAGATAGATTGCCCAAAGTTCAAAGGGTCACTTGCCCCTCCCTAGTATTGAAGTTCCACTCCACTCGTCCTTTTCATTCCAGGTTGTCTTCCCTCCCATGATTTCGAGCTTACGCTTCCCTACCACTGCCCTCTAGCTAGCTTTCCTCTCACTTTTCCTTCGACGTCTTATCGATTTCCTCTGTATCAGAAGTTGCTGCTCCTTTGCACTCTCAAAACCCCTCACACACGGAGCAGTTCCAGCCACATGCTTCTTAATCCACTTGCTTAATGCCAGCCCAAAATGCGGGCCGAAGCTCTGAGATATTTCTCTCACGCCTTTTGATCTCAGCCTTGTATTCCCTCCGCCTTCTTCATGGTATAAACACCGCTGGATGATCCTGCCTCGAACGCCACCTGAATGTGATATCTTGTCTCCGCGAGGGACCATTTCTACTTATGCCTCTGATTTGTGTAATATGCGGTCTTGAAGCTCGGAATCGGCACAGCAAGTGCTTACAGGCGATATAATTAATTATGTTTCCTGGCGCTAGAATGTTGCTTTAAGAACCAACTACTTCATATCCTTTTTCCCTAGATTTTTTCTGCCACTTCATACTTCTCATTTTCCGGCTCTACTCATACTTTGAACTATTTCATATCCTCAAACACTTGATTTTTTGACTTCTACAACGCCTATATCTAACAATTCGGGTACTTCGTTTCTGTTCGTCTTCACATATTCTTTCGAGTGACCTATCTTCGGACCCCGCTATCAAATTCAGCAGATTCAGCAATGTCACAATTCTTGTGTCAGGGTATCCAGAAACCAAAGCTCGGTAATCTAGTCAAAAACTGAGCGGGTTCTCTATTGAATGGAGGAGCGCGCAGTTCAGCGGCCGGGTACCCTCAAATCCTGAACAGTATCAAGAATACTTAGACATTTCAAGTCTCACAGAATCTGACTTCGAACCTTGCTTCAACCACCCCCTTTTAATGCAAAAGATGAAACGGGCTCGAGAAAAGAACCGGGAGCGGTACACTTTCCCTCGTGGGAGGGCATGTTCCACAAGCTCATTAGGACTCAGTGTTTGTAATTCTCGTTTTAGTTTCGCCAAAACTGGAGGAAATGAATTTCTTCTCGTGACCTTAGCAAAAAAGAGATGTGCATCTAGATTACGTCTAAGATAGTTCATGTGACTCGACCTGGCTGTAGAAGAGTTCAACGAATAGCTGGGTTTGAACTCGCAAGTGGACCCCAAACCCAACTCAACTTGCAGCATTTTAAAACGATAAAGATAGTACGCAACGATCCCAAAGCTAGCAATCGATGGCATACCACAGAAATACTCAAAGCAGCCTCTCTATTACCCGCTAAATCTATCACCATCCAAAGACTCTGCAGCCGGGACAAATGCAGGGAAGTGTTCCATCGTATAATGTCCACGGCGAAGGTTTTAGAGGAGAGCTGTCTATGAGCTGCTGGGGTGAAACATAACTCTTTGGCTTATTGGTGTCCTCGAAGGATTTATTCTATGTTGTACAGTACGTTGAAATGCTATTTCAGGCAGCTGAAGGTCCTCAGCTATTCTAGAAGTACTGATGTCTGGAACGAATTGGTTTAGCCTCGACAGATTGGAGCTGAAATTGAGCATCTCCAACCAATCTTGTAGGAATTGAACCCCCTGGATTACTCACGGCCAATCGTCGACCGGAGGGAGGAGCCTGGAACCATCGGTTCACTGACCGAATTTAAGCATCTCAACTATCTCTGCATGAGTGCTCATCTCCTCCTTAGGTCAGACTACTAAAGTAGAACATCAGAATCGTACAAGGCTAGCTTAACAAGCTTCCCAGAAGAATCAAGCGCTATTCAACAGTTTACCTAAGTCATTTACAGACTCTTGAGATCGCAAAATGCAACTTTGAGATCTTACTGCAACTCCAACAACTCTTGGAGCATAGGAAACTGGTGCCTAGTCTTCGACCGGACATCAATCGGCTTCCTAATCCAACTCTCGGTGGGCGTGAAGCTCATTTGCTCTAGCATTCCACGAGTCTAGCCAGACTACAATGGGAATGTTGCGAAGAAGCTGGTACAATATTTTTCGAGCGCTGGGATATTACTCCGAATTGGACAATGCCACCCAAAGGCGAAATCATTCTCCTACGTCGACCAAAGTGGCAACCACTCTGGAGCTAAATCACCGGCCACGTATCAACACAAAGCTTGTAAATTGAGATAACAATAGGAAAAGCATTATAGAAAGATATGAAGGCTTTAATCATGGAAACCTCAGTGCGCCCCCACAAAATAGGGGCCTTGGGAATATAAAAGACAGATTGTAACATATTTGTTAAGCCACTTGGTTTCAAGTCTCCTAGGTTCGTTTAACAGCAGAATAACAACAATGGATCTGTCGTGGAATAAAGATGTAAGTTAGATATCACAAAAAGACACATGAATAGGTTGTCAAGGTTCTAAAGTTTCCTGCGCTGAAAGTGAGCGGCAATTCGAATTCACTAATATAAGCGAAAGTATCAACAACACTTTCCTTTCCAAATTTCCACCACCTTTTGCCTATCGCGCCCTCCACTCTTCCTCTTTGCTCAACTTCATCAAACATCCAGGAAAAATTAAAGAAAGCAAAACCAACGTAGTGCAACAGCGTATCTTCAGAATGGAGGTCACCTGGTCCCCGCAGAGCACCTGGCCTCCAAAACTCTACCGCGTCACCCACCCCCTCCAGCTCTCCTCCCTCTCCGCCCAAAAACTCGGATTTCACCCCCGCTACCCAGGACCCAAATACTCGCTCCATATCGACCATCGCGAGTCTCTGCGCGCCTTTCTCCGTCTCCTCGCCTTACACCGTGTTGGATCCAAGAAAATCACCTCACCGTTCATCTCCTTCTTTGAAGACAAGAACGAAGCCGACGCGTGGGCCGTTGCTGCTGGGAAGATGGCTGGGGGGTTAGTGAGAGTTTGGGAAGTTGACATGAATGTGCTGAAGGGCATGGTGGGGAGGGGTCCGAATGGAGGTTTTGATGGAAAGGGAGTGATAGAGGTTAGGGCTGTGGAGAAGATGACGGGGATTAATCTGGGTGGTGTGGGGAGTAGTGGACGGCTTCGGAACGGGGCACAGAGTGAGTGGGTTATTCTCTGGGGGGTGCCGTCGCTGGCTATTAAGGGGCATAGGGAGTTGAGAAGCGTGATTAGAGGTATGTTGCTGTTCAGGCAGGTTTGCAGATTGTGGGCGCTGATATTGGGATGCAATAGGTATTCAGATGGGTCTAAAAGAGGTGATTCAATATAACCCTTTCGCGGAGTATCAGGCGAAGGCTGGAGATTCGGCTGTGGAGCAATCTACTGAGGAGTCGGTTGTCGAGGTGGCTGCTAAGGCCGGGAACTTGGTGGGGGATAGGATAGATTTTGATCTCGACGTGTTTGGGCCGCCTCTGCTGCATGTGCCGTGGATATACCAAGATCACTGACTATCCTCGTGCCGTTATCCATGTCGAAGAAAAAATCATGTCGAGCTAGAGGAGGATGGGGACTCGCCATTGAAGGCTCAAATCAGTCATCTTGATTGGATTTCAGCAAAATGACCAGAATTCTGAGTGCTTGGAGAAAGGAGCTATCAGTCAGGTAGATCCATTCGAGGAAATAAAGAATGAATTTGATTTAATTTCCAAGCCGGTGATATGCATAGAGGGACATCCAGATCCCAACGTTCCTTCAAGCTTTAATTGGTTCCAAGTCTCCGGATGCTGCTGGTGATCCATGTAAACTTGTGGATAGAAAAAGTGACACCTGGAATTTTGAGGTCAACCTGAATATCTAAAACTGATGGAATATTCATTCTAGCTTGACACCCAAGCTAGCCTTGGTGGTTTAAACAGCTTAAATAATGCTAAGCTCTCGAGTGATCTAGCCAATATATATATTCCAAACATTATGGGTAATTGTGAGATCCTGAATATTCTAGGAATGGAGGTAAGCATATTAGGGTAGCGGGAATTATTAAAAAAAAAACTTAGTTTATTCAAAGTTGCTTGAAAGCACTGAGCGATGAATATTCGAGGCGTTTTAAATAGTTGTGGCACTGCGAATGATTCAGAACGATAGTGATAATTAGAAACCATCAGGGTCACGCGAGTATTCGAGATAATATAGATCATCGGATCTGTTTCAAAGCCCTTTCCCGCCAAATAACTCCAGTTCTCTATTTAAAAAAAAATAAAAATAAAATAAAAAAAGGCTTCGAATAGCAAAAGGTTCGCCCCGGGCAGCTATGTCCTTGTCGATTCGAATGTCGCGTATGGCATGGTGTGGTTGGTATTAGGCGCCGATTTTTAATTAATTGACCTGTTACACTCTTCCTCTTAACAGATCTTTGACCTGACCACTTTGCCATTGAGTGGATGCCGGATGTGTTATTGAACGACACTGGCTTATTTTGAATTATTAAGGGGTGTAAGCGAGGGAGGTTGGCGAATGGGAAAATCTAAAAGTGAGGGTTGGGGACGCTTTTTTGAAGGCTGCTATATCAAACTTATTTCAATAATCAACAGCGTTTGGAATATTAAAAGGGAGCACATTTTAGTAACCAACAGCGGTTTGGTATCTAAGAAGCGAGCTCTGTGGTGAAAGTGAAATTAATGTTGGAAAGTGCGATCAGTTCGAACTCACTTTAATACAAAACTATCTTTCTTGAACCTTTCGACTTGCAAAATTCAACTCCAAGTCTCATCAATTCATTGATTTCTGCAACTACAATATTTCGCTTTCCCCTAACGATCTAAAAGGTCTGCGCTCGTGGTCTTGCCTTCCCGAGACATACATACGTCCCTTGTTTACTTACGAGACAACAGAACACACAGTCCTGAATACAAACGCACAAAGTCTAGATACATTAACCACAACGGAAAATATGAAGGACACGCATTCTTCTCCAATCTTAGTATACAACTCGCCAGTTGAGGAATATCTTGCGACACGAACACCATCTCCAGAGCCCGAATCGTCGCAGCCTGCTGGATCTGCAGCCGCGCTGATGAATATTACAGAGAAAGAAGCCGAAGTTAATGTCAAGATCGATGGTACTGCTAAAATTGAGGATCAGGTGGCCCTTTTATCTCGATTGGAAGGAAAGGGGCTAAAAAAGATCGAGAATGCTGTGACCGACAACCAAGCTTTTTCTTTACCCCCAAAGACAAAGATGGCTAGCTCGCCTTTGCCAGCAACTACGCCCACTGGGCCCAGGGCACTGATGAATTTGGAGAAGAGGAAGATGACTATACCAGAATTCAAGGACAATGCGACAGGAAAGGCCTTGTCTGAAGCATCGTGGGTCAGGAAGGCCGAGGTTGCGACTAGAGGGGGGGGAACTGCAATGCGTGCACCGCAGACTCCAGAAGCCAAGTGGGTTGCCACAAAGGATGGCGCAGAGGCAGTACGACAGCTGAGAGAGACATCGAAGACACCAGCTCTTGAGAAGCTTGTACAATGGCGACCCAATGGCGAAGCGCTGAAAACATCAGCTATTAAGAGGCCATCTGTTGAAGAAGAGAGATGGCCGAGAGGTGCAGAACTCAGACGTCGCCAGTGGAGCACTGAAACTCGGTTTGCACCTCCCAGCCCAACATTCAAGCGCAGATTGTTTCATGGTAGAGCCAGGGAGGATGATAAGAAGATGCCCGATTGGTTTGAGCCACCATCCCGAGAGGGGAGAAGAGACATGGAGGCTCCCGACACCGTCAAGAAGCGTAGGCTTATTGAAAGAGAGGAAAAGTGCGACCTACCTCGCCGAAGGCCCAAGATGCGTTCACCTTCCCCCAATCGATTGTATTCTCCTATTCGAGTACGGAAGATTGAGGGGGTCGTGATGAATTCGCCCGGCAGGAGGTACCCAAGCTTGAGCTCTTTCAAGTTTCCGGAGGTCAAGGAAGATGTGAAGGAACCTGATTTCGACAAGAGACAGTGCTTCAACTGCGGACAGAAGGGTGACCACTCTTTCATGCACTGCACCTTCTCTTGTGCTCACTGCGACCAGACAGGTCATAAGACTCAAGACTGCAAGGTCTTAAAGCCGAAGGGGATCAAGGCTGAGGAGGATACGGAGATGAGGGTGTAGGAAAGGGCAGTGCTTACTTGATGGATGTTCTGGATATGTGTAATTACTCGGGGTGATCGGATAGTTGTAGCGAACCATGCTGTAATAAATAAAATTTCCTAAACTCAACAAGTACTTGTATTCCCGGCTAAAATGCCACCCCACCAAAAATTCCACCTTTACCCCCACTATAACAAAAACTTAATCAACTCCACTATGCTTAATATTAATCGTATTCCTAAGGCGATTAAAGATTTGGAATCGCAAGAGGTCCCTAATATTGCTACGACGGCTAGAAAGTATAGTATTATACGCAAAACGCTCGAAAACCGGTAGAAAGGCAAATCCTTATTAATAGCAAAGGCTATATCGATATACTGCTAATGCCTTACCAACTTATAAGAGCGAGCTCTAATTCAGCTTATTAATAGGCTTACTAACCGGAGAATGCCTCCTACTGCTTTAATTATTAAGAACCTTGCTAAAGAGATTAGGGGAAGCGCTATAGGGAAGAACTAGATAGCCTCCTTTATATAACGCTACTAAGATAAGCTTAAAAGCGTCTTCTTAAAGAGTATAGACTTAAAGCGCGTTAAAAGCGAATTCTTACTTGCTTATAAAGCATTCTATTAACTAGTTATTTGCTTTTTTATATAACTTTTTATATTATATCCTTAAAAACCTTACTAACTACTCTTTTTAAATAGCTTATAAAAGCGATCGAATAACACTATATAACGGCCGATAATATATATAATATCGATAAGAAGGGATTCTTGATTAGAGTAAAGTCTAAGATGCAAAGGATTATAAGCTATAAAGCGTACGAATCGGCTTAATGCTATTAGTCTACTTAAGATAGAAGCTAAGAGTTTATTACCCTTATTAAATATATTTAAGCCTTAAGCATTGCTCTCCCGCTAACTTTGCTATATAAAGGGATATTTAAGGACCTTTAAGATAGTTAGGTTAAGAAGGTTTAAAAGGAGGATAATATATTCTTTAGTACTACTAAAAATAAGTAGATAAATAATATATATAAGTTAAAGTAGCTTTAAGATGTTTTTAAGCTAAATACGCGGCTAGGGAGAGTAATAACAAAGCGTTTATTAATCGTTAATAGTTACTTAAGCTACGTTAATATATAGTTTATTAAATAGGCCGATATTTATCGAATTCTTATACTTATCCTTTCCTTGCATTTTATTTATTAATTATAATCTCTTAATATTAATTGCTTTAATCCCTTAGCTATAAAATACTAAGTAAACCTTAATAAATAGCTTTATAAGTCTCTAGGATAAGTAAGCATATTAAAGCGAACGTTTTATAAGATATTTAAGCCTTCTTAGTTCTAATCCTTTAATAAAAGCAATATATAAGGGGCCTTTGCAAAAACTAGCATTTTTCTATTATTATTACTAGTTATACTTAATGCTATAACCCCATGGCCCACGACTCCTCTAGAAGCTTAAAATAAACCCTCGAAACCCCCTCTTATACTTATAATATCGAAATCTATTTATAAGGCTTAAAAAGAATACCGAATTAACCCTATAAAGGAGAATCTAGACGTTATCCTTAAGTTGCAAGAACGCCTTACTATATAACACGAAGTCGATAAATATATATATGCTAGTTTACTTAAAATAGTAAAGAATAAAAAGGAATAAAGAAAGCGTAGGAAATAGTTAAATCTAGTTAAAGAAGAAGACTCTAGCGCGCAGCTATTCTATTCTTTAAGGGTATAATAAGCTCTTGCATTTAAGGCTAAAAAAGAAGCTCTTCTTATTGCGCAAAAGGCTAGAAAGGAAGTAAGAAAGGCAAATACTTAAAGGAATAAGCAATTAAAGGAGGTAGAGGCTAAAGAGAAGGCAATATAATAATAAGTAAAGAAGGAAATAAAGGCTTAAGCAACCGTAGCAAAACTAGCTAAAAAGGAAGCTAAAAAGAAGGCACTTAAGCTACTAGCAAACGAGAAGAAGAAGTCTTTAATAGTAATACTATTATATAAGAAGAGTTTAAACGATTATATAAAGGTAGTAAAGTTTAAGGAGATTCTAGAGGTGCTCTTTAATAAGAAGGGTAGTAATAAAGCGCAATTAAGGAGAAGGAAGATTTCTTTACTGCAACGATATAAAGATTAATAACTTAGAGTGCGTAATTATAAATTAAGTCTTTCTTTACGATTTAATCAAATTTTTAATTAATAATACTTTGTGGTGATTTAATTATTTAGAGAATAGACCTTGTCGCATTTTTGGTGGGGTGGCATTTTAGCCGGGAAAACAAGTACGATATTACACCATAATCCTTATCGTTAGACTAAGTGGCACTTACAGAAAACGTCTTAATTATAGAAACAGGCTTGAATTTAACAACCTTCTTAGGTATTGTGGTGAGTTGAATTACTTAACTTTGTTTAAACTTTTGATTTTTCTTCAATAATTCGACTAGTCTTGATTATTAAGACCCACTAGCTATTCACTTCCCCACCAGATAATACTGTCTCCCTATTTTTGGGAACTTAAGCAGAAACCCTGCCAAGAATCTACTCATATCAAACAATCACCGCTCAAACCCTGCCTTTGATGAAGAAATCCATCTTTTCGTTTTTGATAAAGGTTCTCATGCAAGCCCCAAGGGGAAGGGGGTAGTTTCTTTTTGGCGCCACCACCTTGGCATCAGCCCGAAAGACACTCGGAGATATCCCGTCCGCGTCCCCGTCCATCCTCACCTCATCTCATCTGCTGCCTCAATCCTCGCCACCTCTTCTATCTTTTTAGCAAGACTTTTTACTAAGCAAGTTTTTAGGGTTCATATCATAAGCTGGAAAATAATGGTAAATGAATAGGGATATGGCGAATATAAAACTCGTCACTGGCAGGAAAGGTACAGTCACTTTATCTCGCCGCTTGAAAAGCCAACTCCCATGCTCCCTCCTCTCTGGGTCAGTCTTCATCGCTGAATACGAAATTGACAACTTTCCAGAATTCATACTCCCTGCCGCAACTCTCAACGCCCTCGCGTTTGCTACCGACCCTGTGTTCACTTACCTCCTGCATCATATGCTCCCAGCACCCCGCGCCGCCTACCTATCTTCCTATTTGCAAGCTTTATTCACCGCTGCTGTGCTGAATAAGGCTACCATTACTTCTGCTGCAATCAAAACTGTGAGCGCTGTTCACGATGGAGGTGAAAGGACGGAAGGAGAGTGGGGTTGTGCTGGTGTGCTGATGCCACCGGGGGAGAAGGTTGATAACTGGAGGACGCTGCTCCCAGCCGGACTACCGGGTGTCGTTTGGAAAGTTGGTTGGGGAGGTTGTGTGGTATGTTGCTGTGGGCTTCCTTTCTGTTTCTTCTCGTTGAGTATCTTAGCAAATGTGCTTGTTGCCAAGTCTAGGGAGTAGATTGTATGCTCCGAGTGGAACATTCTTTTGGATTCCTTGTTAAACGTGCGTTATAAACCCGAATTTTTAGTATTTCTTATATCCAGATGATCTAGCGCAAACACTTCAGTCAAGTCAAGTTTTGGTATACCTGTACAAGGTTCACCCGCGCTGTCGTGCATAAGATCGTGCGATTCTATACTCTCACCACCCGAGTCACATTGACGGGTTGCAAGCCCTTTCTTTCAATTTTCAGATGTGTAGGCTGCTATTTCTTCTCATTACAACTTTGTTATCGTTCAGGTCATCACTATTTAAGCCCTGATCTTTTTCGTAATGCGCAAGTCTAACTTCACTCAGCGCATGCTCTCAGAATACCCCGCACTCTCACACCGTCTTGAATCCTTAGCATTCCCTACTCCAACGCCACATTACTATGTCTTCATTATCGGGACTCTCCCTTCTGCTCAAGGCCAAGGTCTCTGCTCGACGATAATCAAAGAGTATCAAAAGACAGCAGCAGCCGCAAATCATCCGCTATGGCTGGAGGCTACGACTGCGTATTCAAGAGACTTGTATTTGAAGTTAGGATTTCGGATTGTGGGTGATGGGAAGTTGGGAGAAGGTAGCTGTGGGGGAGATGGGGAGAAGAAGGCTGGTGGCGAGGGAGTGACGATATGGGGGATGGTTTGGAGCCCAGGTGGGAGCGCAAGATCTACCTTCTGTGATACTCAAAATCCCATTCTTGTCTTCTCCACTTATGTGTTTTCGAGTAAATTTTGGGGGATATTTTGCTCCTGAAGTTTCCAGAGATTTTCCTATTCTCCTGTGGTGTTCAAGGGTAACATGGCGGCTTTTATATATATTCATGCACTTTACATCCTCTCACAGGCTGACTCCTGTTGTCATTTTTCTAGTGTAAATGATCTCGGACAGCAAACACTTTCCTCACACGCTAAGGCAGCTAAAGCCAGCGGCTGTAATTGAAAATTACACTGCTGGCCCTGGGAGGTGGATAAAAGATCAAGCTCCCGGGTCATACTCCAATTTCCAGTGACCCCGAGTCCACTTTGAGCTGCGTTCTGTGACTTGCATCCTTGAGCACCTACACTTACAGGCATTCGAGACCATCCGGCCCATATGTATGATAGTAGTTTGGGCTTTCGAAGACCTTCCTAATGCCTCTTATTTCCGGTGGGTTCTCGTTGACATGGCCTCGTGGTGGTTATAATTGTGTTTATTGCATTAAAGATATTGTACCATACGGCTTTCGCATAATGTGTGTATCCACATAAAAAGAATATTCCAGGTTGTTTCGAGGGAACTAAGTTACCTGCAGGAAGTGTTGAGAAGTTGAAGAAGGTTGTAGTTTGGTAAAATGGGAAGGATGGCAGAGTATGCTTCTTAGTAGGAGCTTGAGACTTTACTAGCGGCAGGACTAGCCGCAGCGACGGGGTTAATGATGATAAAATGGCTGAAAGGCCCTGCAAGAGATGTGTTACTCCTTCAATGAAGACATTTTGTGCATTGGTTGTGGATAGCAGTGGCCTCGCTAGGTCTTTCAAGTTTTCCAGACAAAAGGTTCGATATTTTAGACCTCTTTCATAACCCCTGCATTTCTTACGTTTTATCCTGATTTGAACTTGTACCGTCATTTCTCCATTTCGAGTGTGAAGCATCGGCTAGTCAAATGCTTTCGATTTGTAGTCTACACGTTTCGAGTTTCTGGAAGTGCGAATTCGATGAGCAACTAGAAGTGTCTCTTCTCTTCTGCAAAAATTAGCAAGTGGTACCGACGCTACCTGGCTCGAAGCATCAAGCTCCCGCGTATATAGATGTTCGAAAGCTGTCTCTAACTACCCGTCTTATTAGCCAAAACGAAAATTCAAAGTCCCTCTTGAAGACTTTAATTTAGAACAAGATACCGAACAGAACCAAGGCCCTCGGAATGGATATCGAAACACGCCTCCGTCTTCTCGAAGAAAATGGCCAGCGGGCTGGCATATCGATTGACCGCAACAGTCAACAGTACAAATCCTACCTTAACAGAGCCCATTTTCATCTACCTGGAGACCTGCGCACTGCAACCTATCTCGCCGAGATAGCCATGTGGGATGATCTGAGTAAGTTACCTTGGCCCTTTCCAACTTCCACTCTCTATATGCCCCGCCCTAAATACTTACCTAACTTTGATTGATATCCTTGTCTTGAGACTCCAAATCAAGCCCGAATACAGTAATCAGGGCAGGACTGAAAACATCCAGTGAACATTAATGAGTATCCGAAGAGTAACAAAACATACTACAGCAATTAACTAACCTTAATTCATGCAGTTCCTCACCTGAAGCTCACAGGTTTTCATATCTTCACCAAGGAGTTCCTCACTGCCTTGGACCTCATCCAGACCCTACAGGTAGCCGCCCGCACGTTTATACAGCAGAAAGACCAGACGATTGCCATCCAGACACAAACCATTGCGAAGCAAGACCAGCAGCTCGTCGCTTTTCAAGACTCTATTACTTGGTTTCAAACCGCTAATACAAGCCTTGGAAACTACATCGTCCAGCTTCAAGCCAATATTGCCGACCTTCAGAACTATAACAGTCATTACCGAAACACCATCACAGACCTCACAACTCACATCCAAAGCATGCAAGCCCCAGCCCCAGCTCCCGTTCCAGCTCGGGTGATCACCGGACTCTACGCCATTCCGGCTTTCGTCCAGCACTATCTAGCCGCAGGTCTAGTGGGCGGCCCGGCTCTCCTTTATGCTACCGCTAATCCCAACGTTGTATACATGGTGCAGTCTTGGTCTTGCCAACCTATTGTGCAGCTGGTAGTAGCAAGCCAGAACGCGGCGCCAGCAGCTCAGGAGCTGCAGGGCGTGCAGTCGGAGTTTTTGAGAGTGCCGATTCCGGCTCCTCGGTTACGGGTTCATTGTGCTGGTCAGTGTCAGCTCGAGGAGTGTGCTCTCTGTATGAGAAATGAGGGGCTTTGATCGGGATAGCAATGTCGACTTGCTCTGTGTCGGAGACTGGATGGCTGCAGGCTGAGGGAGGCATGGGAGTCGAGGTGGTAATGGCGATATTTCAGGTGATGGATAGTGGGCTACTGGGGGTTGCTTGACTTGCTTTGACTTTTGCCTGTTTTTTAAGATGGGTTAGATGGTTCTGTTGAACGCTAGGCGTTATTTGATTTGGATTTAGGATGAATCAAATCCAAAGCGAGAGAGCTGATGGATACAGGTACTTAGTTTGCCTGGAAGCTTCCTTTTTGTAATGTACTTTCTATTTTCAATGGGAATCATCCTCTCTCTTCGTCTTCCGAAATGGACTCAACTTGTAGAAAATAATCCATCACTAACTACCCCAGAGAATCCGAATCTCTAAACACGGCTATTCATTATGAAATCCAAGTGGATAGTCAACTGCCCTCACCCCCATTACACAAAATATCCATTCCTCACACCAACTCGCACACACTACTCATCATACTCATCATACTCCAGAGTCAATGTCGTAGGAATTGGCGACTCTCCTGCATTAGCATCCAAATATTGCCTCATCTTCACCCCCGCAAACTCATGTTCCACCACACTGAAATGCCCATGCGGCCCCGCCGCTCTCCTCACATTCTTCAACTTGAACACCTCTCTCAGCGTCGCCGCCAACGAACTGCCCACCATTCTTGCTCCGAAGCAGTAATGCAATCCATGTCCTAACAAGATGTAATCCTTGAAATCGCGATGGGGGTTCAGCTTCTCGGGGTTGGGGAAGGCGACAGGATCCATGTGTGCTTTGGAGGTAGCAATGAGAACGGTGTGGCCGCCGGAGATTTTGACGGGCCCGCGGGCTCCGTCGTTGACAGTTATGTCCTTGGAAGCCACACGTGGGAGACCAGGAACGACGCCGGCATGGCGCATGCCCTCGAAGACGAAGCCTTGAAGTTCGCGTTCCGAAGCTGGGTCGTCCTTGTGGGCGAGCTCGATAATGCGGGCTTTGTATTCTTCGTAGCCCTCGCTAAGGAAGAGGTCGATGAGGAGAGAGGCTTGTTGAGTGAGGTTTCCGGCAACGGGTGCACCCATGCCAATGCAGTCTCCTACGAGGTCACCGATGGGGAGACCGGACTTGTTCATGGCGTGGTAGAGACGGTCTGCCTCGGGGCTGACTTCGAACGCAGATCCTTTGGCAAGCCAGTCAACGATCTTTTCGGTGGCTCCGGATTGGGTCTTGAGGTGGGCTTCAAAGATTCCACGGAGGACGGGGGCGGCTTTAGTAGCCCCTTCTCGGAGTTTCCACTCGTTAAGAGGAATGATGTTGAAGGATTGGTACATGAATAGGACGAGGTAGACCATGAATGCCTCGGGAACGGAGAGCAAGCCGTGGGGGTGCTCTTTTGTCTTGAGTGGGAGAGCGAATTGCTCAGCCAGCCAGAGGATTGGAGTAACATTAGTGACATCGCGGACGATATCAATGGATCGTTTCGTGCCCGAGTACTTTAGAGTATTGGCTTTGATGAGTCTTGCTACATTGGTCTTGAAAAACAAGGAGAGTTTGTCCTCAAATCCAGCTGGAAACAAAACTTTGTGAAGGATGTCTGAGCGAGGATCGTGTCGCTTGGTATCGTCCCATCCGATCATGAAGTCGTGATTGTCTGTACACTGGCGAATTGCCTTTTGGTACATGACACGGAAGTTCTCCCTGTCTTCGAAGATTGCCTTGCATCCGGCGAAGCTATGGATACCAATCACCTCCATACCACTTGGAGGTCTTTCTAGATCATACTGATTTGCCACCTTGTTATCTTTCAAGATCTGCTTGGCTGCAGTGGGTGTGTAGAACGGAAGTAGAGCATATGAAGAGGTGCCAGTGAACCCACCCGGAAGGCCGTTGTAGATCATGTAAGGAAGTATGCCGCCGTAAGAACCAGGCATTACAGAGCCTCTGATCTTAGAAAAACCCCAGTTGGTCAATGTAGTGCTGTTGAAGTCATAACTGAGGAAGCGGTCACCACGGATAAGAGCAACAGCATCGTCAAGAATACCACGTCCTGACGAGTGGCCAGGGCATACACCACTCCCAGGCATGGCGGGCTTGGTGACTTCGGCCATGAGACCAGGATATAGCTCGAGGTTATCGATGTGTCCATAGAGAAGCTCTGCTGCTCTGGCTGTCTCTCTGTCGGGGTTCCACTCCTCGAAGTCTTTGTATGGCTGCAGGTTCAGGTACCGACGAAATCTGGATGGAGATCAGATCAGTAGCTAGCTTTGGCAATGAGGCAATGAAGACTTACTCGTTAATTGTGCAAACATTGAAGACGTCACGAGCTTGCAGTTGGCCCAAGATGTCTACAACCTTCAAACTTGCGGGCGTTCCGTGAGCTCCAAATGCGTGTCCAGGTTCCTCAATACAATTCTTGATAAGCTCAGCCAGATCAACGTCACTGAATCTTCCATCTGGACCTCTTTTGAGACCACCGAATGTCCATTCCTTTGCAGGAATTGACATCAGATCATGACCCTTAATCATCATAACCTTCTTGAAATGATCAACAGTCACTTCGTCGATAGATTTATCCTTGAGCTCAGGGAGATTCGATCTCAGGATATCCTCCATCCACCAATCATCGGCGGCACTGAGGGTAGCATGCCAGTGGTAGAGGACAGAGAATTCAACCGAAACAACGTTACCAGTACCTCTTTCGACGCGCTTTCCCATCTGCTTAATTTCGGCACCGAGATCAAGTGACCATGTGGAGTTTGCTCGTGTTGTATTGAGGATGGCCGCAACATAGTCCTTCAAGACTACGCTGGCAAAGAAACCGACGTTAATGTTTCGGGACAGTTGAAAGATATCATTGTCTTGCCTGGATATATGTAAGTAAACATTCCATAGGCACTGGGTAGTGGAGATGAAAGGTCGAAGTGGTGCTATTTGTCGGGGAAAATAGTGTTCGAATTCTCTTTCCAAATCCAAAATTGATCAGAAGGGATAGAAATTTGAAATATCCATAGGAGCTCAATGAGCTCAATGATATCAACATTGAAAAATATGTTGCTTACCAAACCTTTTGCCCGTCACTGAGAGCCTCCCACGGCTTGTACATCCCCTGCTCGTTGACTGAGAAAAGATTTTCTGCAATATGATTATGATTTCTTGAAAACAACAACGAAACCGCTACAACCCCCGGTGGCATGAGCATGATTCTCTCCGAGGCAATCGCATCCGGAAAAATCAACCCATTCTCATAAGTCCTGACTCTCTTCTGCTCTTTCTCCGTATTCCCGTAAATCGTACTGAGATCAACATAGGATGAAGTTTCGTTGATCCAGGGATCGGTACGGGAGCTCTGGAAACATTCGTGGATGACAATGGTGGCGAAGGAGAAGAAGAGGCGGTTGAGACCGGAGGGATGGGGGCGAAACGGCCCGGTACGCTTGAGGAGTTGTTCATAGACGAGTTCAGGGTCAGGGAGGTTGGGGCCTTTGGGCTTAACTGGAGGTACACTGCGGGCATATGGCGAACCTGCTTTGCCAATTTCTGGAACCCAGGGGTTGTTTCCGCTGCCATCATGCTGTCTGTATCTAGCTGTTGGGCCAGCTTTGGTTGTTGTGGGATGCGGTAAGTCATTCCATAGCATGCCAATGAAACCTTCTGATGCTGCGGCGCTGAGTCCACTGTCGGGGGGGAGGCTCTGGAGCATAGAAACACCATGTTCGAGCATGAGCTCCTTATCATTCATAGGCTCGCCAGAAGCAAGGCTCGAGAGAGCAGTTGCTACTGTGTGGGCATTTTTGAGGCCCATGTGCGTGAGATCATGGATTATTGAGGTTTTCGCTGTGATTGGATTTCCGGCTTCAACATCACTCTTGCCATCTGGAGCGGCAGCAGGCTTTCGCCTGATCGTCCCCAGGAGGCTTTTGAGTTGACCACCCATTGCGAGATGATTTTTGGTATGAAAATTAGGGGATTGGGGATATTGGGTGAGAGGGATACTCAGAATATGAGATGAAAATGGAGGGCATGTGAGGGGGTCAGAGGAATATAGTGTTCGGGTTGGGTAGATAGTAAGTAACTTGAGACTTGCGATCTCCAATTGACCAACTAGACGAATGGCACGCTGATGACAGTGCAAGACCGGACCTGAGCATAAACTGACTGAGATACTACTGATTCGGAAAACATGCTGCCGCTCACTTGAGTGATTTCAGCATAGCGCTGCAGCTCGTGGCTTGCGTAAATATTGTAACTTGTCACAAAGTCAGGACTCAGGACTCAGGTGCGAGGCGCCATAAACAATATTGCTTTTTTCTCTTTGGTGTTTCATTTCGTGCCTTCCAGCGATTGCGAGCCCAAATTTCAGCTCGGATTTTAAATCCAGTGACTGGCGTTGGGTGTTGATGACGGTGTGAATAGGATGCACATCAAATGCTGTACGACAACGTCAAGATATGCTACCACCACTACTAGTCCAGCCCAGCCGCAGCCGCGCGCAGGTGGAACATTGCCACAACCAACAATCGCCAAGTGGTGTTAGCTTGTGATCGACAGGATGATGACTCCCGCATCTACTGTACAGTACTGACTGTACAGTACTGTAAAATTCGGGACGGCTCGTTCGGTTGGCAGCCTTCACCTGCTAACCAGTCGCTTGAACAAGTTGAATACAATACCACAATTGGATTTGGATCGTCTCCCTTGTATCTGGCGAACCCAATGGGATAAGTTTTGGGCAATTACTCAGATGTCTGAAAGCGCCCGCACATGCATGGTGGAGAGACATTGAGGATATGTTCCACAAATCCAAGCCGGTGATGCACTCGCACTTAGCTCGGAGCTTCGTTCCGTCAGGTGAAGAGGGGAGGCTGTCGGCATTTGTAATATCATTTCTGGGTCCATATTCGAGGACCGAGGTTCCTCCCGTTCGAGGGTTGACTGGCATTCATGGATATCATGGATATGCTCTCTGTCGACATGACTTCTCCTCGTTGTGTCACCCAAAGGCAAATGTAAGATTGCTTTAGCTCCTTTTATGCGCATGGTCTCAGGAGGTGTGGAGAAGCTGGAACACTCCAAAAGTTCCCCTCCTCAGCAATAGCTTTGACCAATGATAGCTAGAAAAATCTGTCTTGCGACTGTAATACTGTACGTAGGGATTTTCACGCAGCATGCACTGCAAGGTGCATCATGGTGATCATTTCCTATCAAAGTTATCCGCTTTCGAGCTTCGAGCTTCGTGCTGTTTGCCAGCCCAATAGTCTCCTACGCCAGAGAGCCACGACCAAGATCAAGGCGATCACAAATCTCCTAATGGTCGATCATCAGAAGGAGCAGCATACGCTCGCCAAACTTTACCGGAAAACGTGCAGCTCAGAAGATCTTGTGCTTCCGTACTTCCAATCTGCCTCACGAGACAGCTTCGTCACTCTCACTGCTTTGGTGGAGTCTTGAATCTCTGCAAGCTTGATTGAAACCCTTCTCTGCAATAAACTCGTATTATCTGATCCCATCCCCATCAGAAAGTGCATTTCGAGGTATTCAACAGCTTCAAGCTTATTAGAAGGCAGAATGAGCTCTGCAGAGATCCCTTGGAGGCCGAAATCCTACCCGGCGCAAACTGGCGCGTCCTCCCCAGACCCAACGCTGGTAGCAGAAGATGAAGGACCAAATCTCCGGATTCCAACAACAATCCGAGCTGTCAGAGATTCACGAGCTCGGTGTCCTGGACGTACTCTCATCCTGTGTCTGGATGGTACAGGCGACAAGTTCGACAACGACAACAGCAATGTGGTCAACTTCGTCTCCTGTCTCAAGAAAGATGACTACAATCAAATCATGTACTACCAATCTGGAATTGGTACTTACAACGGGAAGGGAGTCTTGGGGAGTGGTATCTCAGCGACGATCGACATGGCAATTGGTTCCGGTCTTGGGAGGCATGTTCGAGACGCCTACCATTTCCTCATGCAAACCTACAGAGAAGGCGACAAGATCTGTCTAATGGGTTTCTCCAGAGGTTCCTATACGGTGCGCTGTCTTGCGGGCATGCTTCACAAAGTAGGACTTCTCCCAGCGCATAATAGTGCTCAAATCTCATTCGCCTATGCTTTCTACAAGGACGACACGCCAGAAGGGTGGAAACTTAGCGCTCAATACAAGAATACTTTCTGTATTGACGCAAAGGTGTACTTCATGGGAGTTTGGGACTGTGTTTCAAGTGTGGGATTAGTTCCCAGAACTTTGCCATTCAGCACAACACCAACTCATTCAATCCGCTTCTTCAGACATGCTATGGCGTTGGATGAGCACAGAGCTAAGTTCAAAGTCTGCCAATGGCTACGTGACGAAAGGCCTCTTCCCAAAATCAACGGCCGAGCTCCCATGGGGGCACCATCGCCAGGCCTGCCGAAGATTTCAAAGTCCGAGAAAGAGAGTGTGGAAAATGGGGCTCCCAAAAGGAGCTCAATCGTCTCTCTCCCCCCGCAACTCAGGAACATCATAACCAGCAGCAACAAGCAGGAGCAAAGAGAAGAAAATCTCGAAAAACAATTCTGCGTCGATGACAGATCCGTGAACGAACACATTAGTACCGACGTTAAAGAAGTCTGGTTCGCCGGGGCCCACTGTGATGTTGGCGGAGGAGCAACTAAGAATGGAGAGCGCCACGTCCTTGCGCGTGTGCCATTGAGATGGATGATCCGACAAACTTTCGAATGCAACACTGGTATTCTCTTTGACACAGCTTCTCTAGCGGAAATAGGACTAGACCTCCGTACCGTCTGGCCCGTCTACAAAACTCCGAAAGCTCCTTTTGTCGGTCCATCCCCAGATCGGTTGGCCCAATACGACAGCGGCGAGCTCCCCAAACTGACTTCGCGTGCCTCAGCCTTCGGTCTCGAGAAAACGCAAAGGATGGCCGTGGAAGGCAGTCCGGAAATTCTAGAACCCTTCGTCATCGACGAGGCCAACCTGCTTCCTGAGCAGGTGGAGGATCATTTCGATGCCATTGCTCCTATCAACGATATGTTGGAGCAAGCGAAGGCATGGTGGCTGCTTGAGTTCTGGCCGATTAAGGTGAAGGTGCTGGAGAAGAAGACGGATAGCTGGAAGACGAAGACGAGTTTTAACTTAGGGCGGTTTAGACCGGTGGAGGAGCACGATCCGAATATTCACTGGACGGTGCATGCGCGGATGATGGAGAAGGGTTATAAGTTGCGGAATAAAGTGGACGAGCATTCTATTTGGAAATTGGTTGCTTGAGGGAAGATAGAGGGAAGGTTGAGGTTACGTCTAATTTGTTTAAGTCATGCAGAGGTGGAGGTTGTGTCGCGATGCGCGACGACGAAATACCCGTATTACTTGCTCTCCCATCAAATTATTTAGTAGCTCTCGAAATCCCCAGCATTACTAGTTTGCTACCGAGTTGATAGTGGAATTTAGGTGAAGTTGTGAAGGCCGAGTACCAACCCCAAGAGGCAGAGCTAGACGAAGACATGAGACGCCCTCTCCTAACGCCAGAAGAAAGAAAAGCTCTAGCGATATAAACAGTTAGTGATCAGACACTCACCGTATTACCACCGACTGGATCCCGTGCTGAACTTGCAAAGAGAGCTGATGTGGGTGCCTCGTAGCAGTTGAGCACGTGATCCGATGGAGGTTAGGTGTTGAGGCCATTATAAATATATTAAGCTCACAACCAAACAGCAACCGAGAGAATAAGGACATGCACTACCTAATACACAAACAGTACGAATTTACGGCGTCCAGGAATTAAAAACAGTAGCATGATCAAGTTCAACATCACATCCAAGGGAACTCATCAAAATAGATGAGCGGTATGCATTAACTTCAGCTCTTACCTACAGAACTCTAAATTTGAGTCCCGGATCTAAAACCTCCCACTGCAGACTTCAGATGCCACTTATACCCCCAACTTTTTCTTTTGGAAATGCACGTGACTTTCAAAGGACTCTCGACTGCCAGCACACTTTTCCACTTTGCACAGGAATTAGACGCCCTGCTGGCCAGTGTCAGTCGTACTCAGCACATGAATCCCGCTTTTCATTGTGGTAGTAGGCTTATACCCAATATGACGGTATGGAGATTCGTGCAACGTCCTGTAGCGCCGCTGCCACGGTGAGTAGTTGGGACCTCGTTGTCTAGCAAAATAAAGATAGATTCTTCGTTCGGGGGAAGGTACCTCGCGAGGCTAGGTGTTTCGTTGGTGCCTGGGGATGTTAATGTCATAATACGGGCAAAATATTACCAAGCTACCGGGTTGGGGATATCTAGCAAAGCCGAGGAGTGCCCATTTTGGTTGGCTTGCACCGTGCAATCCACAAGGCTAACGTCAAGGATGTAGAACTTCTTTTGAGCAGAGGAGTTGCCTAGGTCAAACGTCATGGCTTGGGCATGTGTCGTTGAAATGGGCTACTATGACTGAAATGGGAGCGAGGAGCGAGTCGAAGTGCTTCTCTGCTATTAAATTGACCCAGATTAAGAATCTGTCCACGGATCTAAAAATCTGTCTCTTAGCCAGGGATGACTTGGAATGAGACTCAAATTCAGGTTTCCTGCAGCCGAGTATATCAGGAAGAAGGAATCCACCTCCTGGGGCAGGGGCAAACGCGCGGGACAAAGCAGGACAGACTTCTTTGCATCTAGCGACACGAACTGCAGACGAGAATTTCGTTAAGAGCCTGTGGAAAATGGCGCAGGAGTCAACCTCTAAGCTAAGGGGGGAAATTATCCGGCTCCTGGAAAGACCCCCTTGCATATGTGGCAATGGAATTGGCGTGTAGTCGAGGTTTGGGGTTAGCAGCTGTGCTGTTGCAAACAGGTGCCGAAATCAATATCTGTGATCATTCATAGAGGATCTTTGATTGCCGCAAGGGCTAATGTTGACGCCAAAGACCTGAGTAGATTTACTCCAAAAATGGACATGGAAAGTTTATACAGCCACTGGAGTAGAGAGGGGCCAATTGTGGATCGCATGATGCCCGGAGTATAGTCGATCAGGATGCTTCTGTTTGCAGCTGGTGCTTCTCGAGGGAGGATAGTCTATGGATCAGGGAACTGGGGGTGTACTGTACCTGATCAGTGGCAGCTCACCTTTGGTTGGTATGATTTCTCGGTGGCAGATGACTTAGACCTTACAAGGACAAGCGAAACCACCTTTCTTTCCTGTCCGTTCCTTTACACTGTTTCCCCTGATCAAGATAAACCGCTTTATTGCTAGCAGTAGCGAATGAATCCCAATTACTCCTTGTTAAACTCGTTTCCGAAACTTTCTACGGAACGCACATCTGGATTTAGCAATACGAAAAACTCCAATACCCGAATAAAGTGTTTTAAGGCGCATATAAATCCCCTTGGTATATTACCGTAGCAGGCAACATCGACTGGGACATTATAGGGGCTTCTACTGGCCCTAGCCTCTTTGAGGCAGTTCTCCAAGCAGTCGTGGTCCACATAACCAAATAACTCCCAGGAGTACTGTACGTTTCCCCCCTTTACCTTTCATTATTGTTGCTAACCATTTCCCCTACGGCGGGCGCTTCCTGATCCTATGCATAACCTTCATTGCTTCAACCTCCGGTGCTTGAATAACTTGGCCTTCAACAGATTCTCAACCTTGAAGTTGCAGTCCCCGACGTAAACAAATAGCTGTACCGAACTTGGGCAAATTCTACAAAAATTACAAGCCTTTAACTCCCAAGCCGATTTAACAAAGTTTCTTACTAAGATGGGAGATAGTATGGGATCGGATAAAGTCGTGCTTGGTATCAAAGAGGATTTTCTTGCAATTGGAAAAGCGAGACGGAATGTAGGGGATCCTCATAGGAGGTTTGTGGGAGTTATAGATTTTCAGATTAATAGCTTAAGGGATTGAATGTTTAATTAGAGGCATTAAATAGCTACATATCAAAGCTCTCCCCACCGCAAACGGCAAGAATCTTCCAACTTTTATCACTTCAAAGACTTCATTTTGCGTTGGCAGTTGTTGGTATGTCTTGGGCGTGTGGTTCTGGGTGGTGGGTGCTTTTCTGTGACTGTGCCACTGTGGCAATATTCTGTCCGTAGTCTCTCTGACGCTTCTGCTTATTATATCTGCTAGAAAGTTGAAACGCAATTACACTCAAATACTGACGGTAGAGCTGCGAAGTCAGGTCGTGAAAGATCTTCATTGGTGCTAGGTATTTGGAAAAGACTCTATAGTAAATATATCCGAAGAAATTGTGCCTCAAGTCTCCCACAGCATATTAACTTATTAAGTCGCGAGCTATCCAAGCTACCCAAGCCATCCAAGCTATTCGATTGTATGAAACTATCCTTACTAGAAAATTAATGGTGTATATCCCTTCAATGTGGCCTGGAATCATCTCGAGTCTTGACTCAGGTCAGAGGCTCTAACTATGACCTTCGTATATTCTCCTGACCTCTGCATTGTCCCTCTCCCTAGCACAATGTTCGCGCAGACCCTCAACAGTCTGGCGATCTTCCTCGGCCCTGGTAGCCATCTTCGTGACGAACTTATTCTTACCGATCAAACTTCGGGCCGCCAATGCCTGCGATTCAGTATGTTGTCTCCTAGCCTCTTCCAACTCGTCCTTCAGCTCTCAGATCTCCTGCTTCCTTCTCCGTGCTGAGCATCCTAAAGTCAGCACCGGGCTCTCGATGTATGCCGCAGTTTCTTCAGGTGATAGCACCGACAATACTGGAATATCGTCGATGGTACACGTAGCCCTGAGAGGGTCTAGAATCTCGGGGATCTTGAACTCGGCATCGCTAGTCTAGGAGAAGCAAACTTGGACAATTCAGCAGATGCTATTTTGGAGCTGGGTCTGTATGGGAATCGAGAGACTTACGAACACGGCTCCAGAGACAGATTTCAGCAACTTCCTGAGTGGAACGGGCCTGGAGGAGTACATTCTGTCAGCCAGGCGTTTCTTGTTTTCCGAATGTTCTCGTCGAGCTTGTTGAGCTTGCCCAGAGGAAAGCTGAGGGCTTACACCCTAAGGCGGATCATAAGAACTTAGGACACAGATCCAAACACAATTCTGGACCCTGTATAATAGCAAATAGTCGCGATGCTTCAGAATTTCTTTCTAGTGGGGCGGGCCTTGTTTTGTAGGCACACTTCTTTATCGCGGTGTGGTGGAGACTTGCAATCGTTGGGTTAATACGGAAAACCATTTGTAGGTAGGATCTATCAGCTTTTTATAAAGAATAAGATATTATTGCAAATTTTAAGGATCCAAGCAGCAATATGGTGAATTCTTACTATCGCAACACTCAATTTTGCTAACAGCTGCACTTAAATACTTTCACTGTCAGATATTCATTATCTAATTTTCCTACTAATATCAGCTCCTACCATTCTCTTTATCCCCAAAACAGTGAATCCCCAGTCTATGCCTAGCTGTGTCTTGATATCGTTCATCACCCAAGGATTGCAAAGCCTCTAATCAAAGAACAGACGAATTGCATTTTCACACTTGATAGCTTTCACCAGTAGATCTATATGAGTTATTTGAGAACTCGATATCCGATGAGAAATAATGTTATTCGTCCTTAGTTTCCTTACCCTCTAGAAAACAAGACGGTCGAGGGTAGGTAATAAGTGGACAGGTCGATGCCTGGTGAACCGTGCACCCTCGCCTCCCTTTTCCTTTCGCTAAAGAAATCAACCTCGCCCGAGAGTTAGAGACATCAATCTACAACTTTCTGCTTATGGGGAGTGTGGTTGAGGGCAGTAATGGGTATTAGACTTTAAATTTCACAAGAGAATCTGTTATTTCCAGGTTTATGGCAGGGAAGACGTGACACTGGATCAATAATTACACACTCTGTATTTGATACCACGCCAAACTCAGGCTTCGATGTAGTCCTGTTGGTCACGGAGTGGAATGGGAAGAAAGAAGAAGCTAGATTCTGAGCGGTAGTTAAATATGCCGAGATGATAGTAGCCCTGGGAAACGTTTTGAAGCCGTTATTGGTGCACCTCGATTTGATGGGCCAGAAAATACAAATTCTTTTACTTTTGGTATATCTACACGAGGCCAGTAAGATAGGGCTGAGGGCTGTTACCAGTGCCTGATGGTTTTCACTGTTTGACAAATTTATAGTTGTGTGTCATTCTTGCGTGCTATTGATACTAATGTGTGCCTCAACCGGAACAGAGCAACATTGATGTCAAGAAATAATAAGAATAAAGCTTTGAGCAGCTATTGAGAAGAACAAATTTCTGGCCATTCAGCTCTCTTAAATCACGCAAAAAAAGTGTTTGGGCCACTTCCCAAACGGTACTAGCGCCATCTGCTGCCGATCTAGTAAATACCCGGATCACAGGTCCCCCTCGAAGTTCCAAAACAACAACAACATACAACCTACTCTCGCCGAGGAGTACTTGCAAGTAAACTCCTTGCTTGTGATCCTCATAGCTGATACGTACGTTCATTATTTCTTCGTATGTTATCACATCTAACAGCTGCTAATTGCTCGCAGAACATGGAAAAGCGCAGAAAGCCTTTGGTTGCGGCTGTGGACGAAGATGAGGGAATGGCTGGAGTTGGCAATTACTCGGCGACTACGGGCCATCCAGTACGTTATACGAAGCTTTCTAGGATGATTGAGCTGACATTGGGTTAGGAGATGAGTGCTCGGGGCAACAAAGCCGCAGGAATGAACCACAAGAAGCCAATTGGGGCTGATGAGGACGAAGAGATGGGTGGAGCTCAAGACCAACCATTTCCCGACGCCGCCAACTCCGAACACCCCATGGATCCGCCCAAGGAACGCAACCAGCGTTATTATAGATCAATGATAAACTCTTACAAGTCAACAATCGAATTTCTAACGGAAAAAATAAACCGGCTCGAGGACGTCAATGACGACCATGATACTAAGTGCGACGACCTCGAGTATAAAATAGATATGCTGCGCGAACAAACTAAGCAACTCGAGCAAAGATCAACTTTCCGCAAGAACAGAATCGATCGCCTCGCGACTCACATGCAACATCTGAATGATGAACACTTCAAGCACCTTATCGAGATGTCGGAGATGCTAGAAAGATTGGAGCTGAAGGCTGCTGACCCTGAATTCACTCGCGGCGATCTCGTGAGAATAATCCAAAAGGCTGCAGATGATTTGGACTTGAGGCATATTGCTAAAAAGAAAGATCATAAGGCGAGCAAGGACTTGGGAAATGTCACCCATGATTCAGAGGACAGGGAAGAGAGTGCTCACTCTGAGCTTGAGGAGGACGATGATTACAGCAAAGAGGAATACGAGGCGGAAGGATATGAAACTGGTCAAGGAGAGACCGGAGAGGAGGAAGACTTTGAGGATGGTGCAATGGATAAATCTGAGGTAGAGACTACTCCAGTCAATGGTGGCACATCAGGTCCGTTTGGCAGTTCTACCACGAAGATCGAATTCCCCCGACTTACCCAAGGAGAATCATCGCGTCTCGGCAAGTCTCTGGTCTTAAAGGATGTCAACGATGTTCTATTCAGAGAAGTCGCGGATACCGAGGACATGGAGAGCGATGCTGAAATCGTCACGAGCGGTCACAACCTCAAGGACAGCGGTAATTCCGATTCCGATCACAAGTTAAGCTCCGATACCCAACCAGCCCCGTCCCATGTCAACAACTCTGGTATTGCTATCCGCAAGCACATAGTCGACGCTAATGCCTCAATCACTAAGCCTACAAGTCACAACACCTATGCTGGACTTGGAAAGCGAAGCCTCGATAATGAGCATGGAATGGCCACACGTTCTGAGGATTTGTCGGTACAGGAGACGAGAGGCAGACTCACTCATTTGTCTCTTAATTCCCGAAAGAAGATCAAGGCACATCATAGATCTGCTGTCACGGAAGACGAGGAGAGCTTGTAACTGATCACTTAGAGCCGTGTCATGCATGCAGGAGAGTCGGTTTGAGTGTTTTGCATCCTTGATTCCTAAAAGCAGTTACGAATCGTTGATGCTTGGGGCTCTGGGTTCAATATGGGCCTACTTATACAGTACAGATTAGTTCGAGAATTCCAGAAGTGCTGCATGTGTACCTACGCCTCGGAAAACAGGTACACTAGCAGAATAAACTCATAGCTAAGTAGAAAAATCAAATTGATCATCAAATAATTCCACATGATAGTGATAGCTGCAATGCGTAACAACCACGTAGACTAAGGAATGAACTCATCAAGTCATATTGTCATAATTATGTTTTGTCACGATAAAAACGGGAGAGACGTGGATAGATCGAGTTTAGAGTGCTTCGTGCAAAACCCTCGATCAAGCCAGTGTATGTGTATGGATGTATATGTATATTGTCATAATGGGGTAGCCAGCTAGGCGTGGTGCAACAATACTGCTGCTAGTTCTTGTCCCTGTTTTCTGAATGCGTAATATCATTTCTTCAACGAAGTGATGCTTTCACCTCAATAATCAGCATAAGTGGCATCTCGGTGCACTCTTTTAGCACAGGCAGTTCCAGTTTTAGAAAATATGAGAAACACTGGGTAATTACGAAAGGGGGTGCGATTTTCTCCAGTCTCTTCATCACGCCAACTTGCAAAGTCACAGACAGAGTAAACGACTCAGCAATGGCTGGAGAATTGAAGATCTATTGCATATCCATCGACCAACGAATCCGCGATAGCATCAAGAAAGTTCTGAACCACTACCATGTCCTTGGGCTGTCCGTAGCTGCTGAAATTTGCAAAGTCCCGCAGTTTGTAGATAGCCAGGTCAACTACTCCTGCCAGTGAATTGATGAATCCCTCGCTGAGGACAAGCATCCGACTTCGAAGCCTCAAGGCGATTCAATCTCTAGAGGGACCTATTCGTAACTATGGAAAGTCAGAATATGCGAATCGAAGGAGGACGAGGCATGGTACTTACTAACTGAACTGTGAGTTTCGGGACTTCTTCTGTTCGCATTTGGCGTTGAAATCAGCTTGCTCAGCATCCAAGACAGCAACTAGCCCCTCCTCTCTCGCCTCGGCACGCTTCAAAATATCCATCAACTTCGCTGCAACCCTCTTTGCCGTGTTGCTCTCCGAGGCCAGTTCCTCCAACTCAAATCTTGACTTTAGAGCCTCGATCTGGAACTTTTGAAGAATGTCAACCAGTTTCAGGATCTTATACATCAAATCGGCGTTCTCAACGGTAAGTTCGGAAATGATATCATCCTTGAGCCTTAAGTCGGCCTCGCTGCCCAAGATCGGAAGTTGAGATTCGAGGAGCTCGATATCTTTGTTGTTCTGTTCGAGGGCTTCTTGGTTGCGATCTCGAGTCTCGCGAAGGAGTCGCAATTTTTGTTGGATGTCCATGAGTTCGGAACGCGTTGGATTGACTTGCAGTTTGATGTTGGTTTGAAGGGTGACGTTGGTTTGGAGGGTGATGTTGGTTGACGATGGAAAGGGGGTGGAATAAATATCGGAGCGACAGCGGGATCGTGACCCGAGTGTAATTCACCGAGGTGAATCAAAAGATGAAAGAGAGAGAGGACACTTGGATTTTACATTCCCAATGCGGCCACTTACTCTTTCGAAGCCTAGACTAATGTAAGAGCCATCGTGGAACTTGACCCTGTGCCTCCGAAGTGTAGGCGTTAGGTTCAATGGATTTTTAGTTTTCCTTTATCGGAAAGCTTCGAATGTTAGAATTGATGCGAATATTGAAGGATAATTGGAATTGGAATTGGAATTCTCACCCGAGTTTGGATAAGTGAAGTCCAGATAAACATCAAACAGATTCCGAGTAATGCCCTAAAGCCCTGCACTTAGAATTTAAAGAGACTATCAAGCCCCCAAGGCCACCACAAATAAGAGTACGCAAGAATTCCAATTTCCTCCTGTCTACCCACCCGAGTGAATGGTTTGATAATTTTTGGATACAGCCATTACTTCAATTTTTGAGACAAGATAAGTGACGAAAGCTTTCAAAGATTCACATTCAGCAAATTAGCAAGGGCAGCTGCTAACGTTTTGGATATATCAGGCGCAATGCATCTAGTTCGTACAATTTCTTGAACTATCGACCATATTTTGATAACTCGCTGATTTTAACAAACAAGAAAGCGCCAGGGCATATTCTTCGCAGCATGGGGTACGGCCTCCCGAGCATCAAACTCTGAGCACCCAGGAATAATCGTTTGAACAGTTGCGGGTGATAGTACTGGGCATGATCGCGGTAGTTATGGCTCTGGGTTTCCGCGGGCGCAGTCGCAGGTATAACATAACTATCGGAAAGAAATTGAGTGGAAATGAATAATTGCATTTGGAAAGCCTGCCTAACATAAACCGCTTTTTGATCAACTCAGTAGCTGCTGAAATTTGAAGGAAAGATAGCCCCTTGCGCTCCTTGCTGAAATGCAAAGATACACGATCGAGGGTTGCTAAGTTAGCTAAGGTTGGCAGGTCGTTATGGTATGTGAAATCAAAAGCGTTTGCTTTTTGGTGGAGCCTTAGAAAACTAAGGATTTTAACCCCCAGCTCATAGAATTCCTCGCAGGAATTATTTGGCTAGCACCATCTTCACCAAACTAGCGCCCACTATTTGGTAAGGGAACATATTACGACCTCCCGCTAGCAATATGTGGTTTTGATTAAAATCTATCATATAACTTCACTATTACCTATTCCAAATAGCGACGGCAAGGGCCACCTGCAATGAATTATCTCGCTATATTTAAAGAACTGAAATCCTTTAAAAAATAGTGCTATAGCCTTTATACATTTCGTCTTTGGTGGTGCGGCGTGTTTCTGGGCGAGTTGTATTGCGTTCTCTCACGAATAGCGGCTTGATTCTTCAAAAGATTCCACTTGAGATGTAATACCACCCTGAACATTATTTACATATCTTTTGATAGTCCACTCAGTGTAGCAAATCTCCTCACCTGTTCCATTCGCCCCGAGACTCAAATATGGCAGGCAACAGTACCTTTAGCCTTATTTCTGGAGAAATCAAAGCACTTTCGCCTTTGCGAATATGAATCTCGACTTTCAATCGTCAAGTTCGATGCCCCACTCGAGTTCCATGACCTAGGGGTATCGCTCTCACCGAAACTCCGCAACAAAGCTAAGGACAGCCTCCCTCATAACCTCACCCAGAAATTGGCCTTCCTTTTTGGCCAGAACCTCCTTAAGACTCCCAAAACCCTCAAAGATTACAGAAATCTTTTAATTAACCCAAAAGGCACACCTGGATGGAAATTTCCAGGATCATGTGGTTGTGGATGATGCCTCAGTATAGGCATGAGCTACATCAGGAAAAGGTGCAGTAGCTTTGCATCTCCTCGCACGTACGATCTCTCGTATCTAGAAAAGGCGAGCCCCAGCTATTTGGGCAGAAATAGTCGTAGGCAGGAAAGCAGAACTGCAAAAGCGGCTGCAGGGAGATCAGACGAAGTGACTGCATCTGCTCTTCAGCCGAGCAGAGAAAAACTCTCTACTTGTGACGCAAGCGCAAAAAGTGCGTTTAGAATACTTGGTTGAGACTTTGCTTGCCTCGCGCAGTGAACACTTGTGCTGGCTTAGTTAGAGCATCGTTGGAAAGTGCTGATATGGCGATTTCTCGTAAAAAAAAAACAATTACAACTATTGCTTATTTTGGGCAATTTAAGTATCAATCTTCCAATCTCGACTCAACGTGGGTCAAGTCATCATGAATGCTTGGAAGGCTATACTAGAATTCATGGAGAATGCGATTGTGGGATTCCTCAAACCCTTAATAGTGGAGATGTGTTGGTGGCCCTGTCTCCCTGGCACCTCTATTCTGACCTGGAAGTACTCACGGCCAGGCTCGCGTTGTCGAGCAGGATGGTTCACTGATTACCCCAAGAGGAATCGTCACCATTAAGCTTCAGAATCCAAATGCAGATGCCGATTTTTGCATTAGCTGGTCACTGCCACTGTCCCATCTCAATATTACGGGAAACCTGTACTTTCGACCGGCTCTGTCAATACTCAGTCATCTAGGATATCCATGCACCGGCTACGGTTAGTTATTCTTGGCCGCATCACTAAGAATTGAGCCAGATGTGTGCAGGACACCTTCCCTTGCGAGGAGAAAATGCCCACGATTCCTGTCTAGTCCGCAAAATCAGATACCAAGTAGTTTCAATTTGGGAAGCCAGAAGTGCTCTCAGGCTTCCCGAAGACTTTGAAGCCAAGATGCGATTTCCTAGGACCAGCTCCGAAATGGAAACGGGGAATCCCAACTGTGGAACCCAAACCCATCCCTTGGTCTCATTCATTCCCATCCTAACAAGCAGGAAATTTCTCGATTGGTGCTGATGCCCGAGGAAGCCGATCTCAGCTCTTCATAACTACAAAGACCACCCATTCAGATGCTTCCTATAAAGTATACATGGAACTCGAAACGGAATAGGCAAGCAGCGAGCTTAGCGCTTGAATATTAGGACTACAGCAGCTTCTCCCGCCACAGACGATGGCTCCCTATACTATAAGTCATAGAGGGGTGCAATACGATCTCAACAGATCACGACACGAAAGTCTAGTTCCCTCAAGTGATTGCGAAAAAGGACTAGATAGCATCTCGATATACAGCGCGCGTTTATTTTCTCGATATTTTGGATTGAAAGATTGGGGGTAGCGCAAGTTTCATTGGTGAGTCTGGTAGCATAGTCATTATGCTTGTAAAAGCTAATTATAGCTAGGTGGCTGAACTTGGAGTTCTAGTCGGCGGGTTTTAAAGAGGAAGAGAAAGAAGGAGTGGTGATTAGCTTGAAAAGATATCAAGGCGCGTTCAAGATTTAGAGCGAGAGGGTATGTTTGAATAAGTATTATCGATTGCATATAACCCGGGTATCTATAAACAACCAACACATCTGATTCCCGTTCCCGTTCCTTATCGCCCATCATAACCTCATCCTACTCATCAATCATGACCACCATCTCGCATTCCCTTGCAGCGACCATTAGACACTAGTATCAACTCTCTCTCTCTCTCCTCTTTGAAATACGATACATGTGATATGTTGTCAACCCGTGACCCCAGTAGAAGTAGGCTTGCGCCCAGACATCTCCGTCCCGTTCGCTATGCGGAAGGAAAAATACAGTCAACGCAATGGAAACAAAAAGCCAAACATGCTAAAATGCGACAAACGCCCCTGCCCTCCAGTAACAGAAATGAAGGACGGGACTAGATACTTCGACCTCGGCCTAAGAGGGGCTTTTGGGCGTAAGCAACACAGAGCTTAAAACTCGCTCCCCACTTCTCACACTCATCCAACAGAGCCATATCCGCAAAGATACTCCCTTCGTTCCCCGCTGCCTCGTTTTCGAGCACGAGGTTCTCGTAACACCTAGTATACCACCACCGCCCAACCTTCGCTACCATCTTTGTAATCCCGGCGTCGGACGCCTGGCTCGGATCACGCATCATATCCGCGAGAGACATCTCCTCCCTTCCTTTCCCCTTCACATTCAGGCTGGTGGATTGGGTATCCAGTGAGGAGGGAGGAGGTGGTGGAGAAATAGCCGACGCGACGGGGACGCCGACGTAGCAGGATTTGATGTCGGAGAATCCCCGCTTGCCGACGAGTTTGAGAACTGTGTCCCCCGCGGAGGCGAGCGAGATGTCGGGATCGGCACGCTGCATCCTAACCTTTAATCCCCTCACAGCTCTTCTAGCTCTTGTCCCCATATTTAGCATATCCAAATCCAACATAGCAAGCTCCAAGTATCCTCCAGGAATGAGGACGCGCTTCGCTTCAGCGACCAGGTTCCGGTATGAAGAAGGAGGGAGCGCAGGCGGGAAACGCAGGACGACTAGATGGAAGTAGGAGGATGGGAAAGGGAATTTGGCTGCCGTGGAAGGGTAGAGAATTTGTCGGTGATTGGGAGGAGTATGGGGGAAGGAAGACGGGGAGTTGGTGGAGGAGATGGGGGGTGTGGGAGAGAGGTTGTAAAAAGTGCAGGAGGGGTAGGTTTCGGCGGCGTAGAAGGACCAGTCATCTGTGAGGAGGGTGTTAGTATATATTTGGGGTGGAAGTGGAAGGGAGGGGAGTGAAACGTACCATTACCAAGACCATCGATGACAAGGATGGAGTGGCGTTTCGATGTTCCTTCCGAGGCCATGATTTCATCTCTTGCGGGGCTGAAGAGTACGTGCCCGAATGTAAGCCATTTGCTGACTGTCATTGATCCAACCCTCAGGTTGACTTGTGAGATTGGCGACGGTGCCTCATGCGTGCTTGAAGAGGTCGACTTTCTAGCTTCCTCTGAGAATGATGGGGGATTTTGGGCAGAATCATTGTTACGATCGCCGTACCCAGAGAAGAATTCCGTGAATGACAGAGGAGTGGTGGGGGTCGGAACAGTCATCAGAGCATCCTTGAGTCTTGCGCTCATGTCCCCGCTGTACACACTAGACGTGGTGATGATCGAGTGATGAGCTTGATCATCCTCAGCGGGCGTGTCTACGATGGCTGGAGTGGTAGTGAGAGTGACTGGTTCCTTGGGCTTGAGTTTGCTCTTTCTGATGCGCCGAGTTTCGTAGCTCTCATATTGAAATGGAATTCCGTGTGACGAAGTAGCTGATGTCGGCACCTTGATTGTATCTTCGTTCTCAAGCAAGTCATCAAACTCATCCCAGACCTCGTCCTCTGCCAATTCTGCATCGGGTTCAGGAACCACAGCTGTGGTTCCGGCAAAGCTCAAACCCCCGGAACTGCTAGTAGTAGCTTCAGAGTTCTTCCTCGGTGAGAAAGCGAGGAAGTCTTTGTGACTGACTCCGCTACTGTCCGTCTTGGTGTCATCTGAACTTCGTGCAGCGGGATCTGCGGGGTCTGCGATTATTCGCTGTGCAGTGCCAGGTTCCGGCGTTGAAGGATCTGGTGGGCTAGGACCAAGAGCGACGGATTCTTTATCTATTCTGAGTGGTGGGATAATTGGGTGTAGAGCACTAAGTCTGGCAAATGGCCTCGAGAATGACTTGGGCGATGTAGCTTCTGGCCTGGCAGAGATAACTTTCGGTATCCTTCCAACCTGTGCTAGTCGACTTGGACGGACAGGAGCTCGTTCCTTGTTCAGGTGTAGCTCTGTTTGCGGCATCTCTGGTGTTACTTGCATTGGTTCTGGCGAGGAGAACAGTACTGGAGCTGGAGTTGCATCGCGAGGATGCGCTGACCTTTTGCTGGGGTCGATGCGGTGAGGACTATGAGAGTAGTTTCCAAATTGGAGCGCATCTAGCTCCTCATTCGATAAGTCCACAACTTCAGCATCCCGAAGGATATCCTCCAAGTCTACGAGCCCAGCATCTTGCTGCTCATCGGACGAATCCAACATGGCATAATGAGGAACTGCTTTGGCCGGCGCTCTCCCAATCGTAACTTGCATCGGCTGCTGAGGCGGAGGCATTGGCTTGACATTTGTCTGTGACTTATCCCGTCGAAAGAAGTTCCATTTCGTGGGACTCTTCTGCCTCTTCTCCAACTTCTTCGGCTTGGTGATCTTTCGTCCTCTATCCTCGACTCTTATCTCAACCTGCGACTCATCCGACATAATGCTCGGATCCAAACTCGTAACTGAAGGCGATATGCCCATCCCAGGAATGACCATCGGCCGTGGAAGATTTAAAGCCCTGGCCTCCGAATTCAAGATTGACCTCCTGAACGCCAACCCATCATCACTACTATCACTCGGTCGCCTGCCCTTAGGCACCGCCGTGCCCGAAATGCTCCTCCCCGACTCCTTCGGAAGCGCAGACGGCCACAGTGTCCCCCTCGAAACCTCATTATTGAAACCAAATTTCGGTGAGACTTTAGAGTCGAGACTGGGCCCGCCCAATAGGAGACTGGTGTTGGATTCCGTGCGTGTCAGCTCTGAGCTGGCGTTGCGGTTCTCAACGATTTCGCCACCGCCGGCGATGATGACGGGGCTCATTCGGTCCAGGAAAAAGGGGTCGTAAGCGCGGGTGCTGGCGACGCTTTCTTGGGATGAGCTGGCCTGGCTCATACTGCGGTCGTGAGGTCGGGCAACGCCTCCGGCGCTGGTGCTGCGACCTCGATTGAGGCCGTATTTGCCGTAACCTTCGTGACCTGTACCAGCTGCTGGGCCTTTTCTTACTGTCTTGTCTTTAGATTCGATAGTTGTGACTTGTGGAGTCGTCTTCGTTCGTCGTCCAAATAGTCCGAAGCGAGGTTTCGTGCTTTGAATACTTGGGCTTGGCGTTCTGCTGGTAGGCACCCTTGGGATCTCTCGCGGTCTCAGATCAGGAATGATTCCTAGACCAGCTGGCGCAGGTGTAGCTTCTCGCGAAGGTTGTACAGTGACCGGTGACGGACCTCGTGATGGGTGCCTAGTATGCAGGCGATTACCTTGTGGCCTCGAAGGTATCGAGCTCTGCATCAAAGGAGAAGGGGTTGCATTCCGAGGCAGTAAACTCTGTCGTCTTTCTTGCGGGTGAGGAAGATGGATGCCGGCCAGATTACTCTGAATCACAGGAGTGATATCGCCAATCTGTGACCGAAGATCCGGAGCACCTTCCCTGCTCGGTCGCGTTGGCGGGGTGCCCCTCGTTTGTTGCGGAGAAGTAACTTTTCGTAGACTCGATGGCGAATGATCAGATGGCGATGTCATAACAGGTCTAGCAGGAGCTTGGGATGGCTTCGAAGGCGATTCTTGCTCCTCCAAGCGAGACTTCTTGGACTTCTGAGATGACTTTCTCGGTGGTGGGCTCGGTGGCAGCGGTGATAATCGCTTTTTCTTCTTCTTCTCCCTGTCCTGGGACTTTCCATCTCCCTTCACGGTCGAGTTTGACGATGAAGATGTGAGTGATTCTCGTAAGGATGGAAGTCCGTGAGGGTCAAGTATCGCAGCATCTTCTTCGTTTGCATTGCTTCCTGCTCGCCTCCTTGTGAGTGGAGGCCGTGTGTGAGTTACTGCCGGGCTTCCCTGCCTCAGCCTTGGTGTCGTTACCTTGAGAGGAGCGATGATTCCAGGAGACTGTGATGACATAGACGTGGGGGTTGTATCTCTGCTGTACATCCCAGGTCCTGGTGACTCGGAAAATCGAGTTGATGGACTCGCGCTGTAACCACTTCCACTGTATCCACTATATCTGTGATGACTGCTACCACTGGAGTAGTATGCAGGTGTTCCGGACAACAAAGGAGTTGGTGGGGGAAGATCCTGTGTCGAAAGTTTGTGCGGAAGCCCTGGTATCGGCCTGCCTTGTGGAACGACAGTCGGCCCCGGTCTTTTACGGTATCTATCAAGCTCTGGAATGATCGCCGGAATCTCCTTGAATGGTGGAGCACGGGCTCTCGGTCTTGTGAAGATCTCGTTGTAAGCCTCAGTAGATTTGGCGGAAGGCTCCATGTTGATCCTTGTTTCCACGGAAGTCTGGTCGTTCCTCGTCGTCGGGGACGAGAATGATCTCCCAGCTGATGGTCGAGTAGCCACAGGTGCAGTCACTATTGCATTTGAAGACTGTTTCCGCCTCAGAACATTTCGAGATGACTTTCCCTTCAATTCCGGAGCGGCTGCCCTTCCACCTGGTGGGCCCTTACTCGAAGCCCGGCCATAGCTAGATCCCGAAGCTTGTATACTCTTTGGATTTACCTCTGGCCTTGGTCTTTCAGCGGGAGAGGGATCTCTCATGCTTGGTCTTGGAAGTCCTGTCCCCCGTGGTCTCTCCACTGGGGTTGTTCCCCTTCTCGGCGCCGTCTGCCCTGATATCGTTGGGATATCTGCCTCTCCACTCTCCATCCTCGCGCTTCCTGGTTGCATATATGTCCCAAGCCTTCTACCCCGAGAAGCCTCGCTTGGCCGGGTGGGCGGGTCGAACCCAGATTTGTATGAAGCCATTATGTTCCTCCCAACGTCGCATTACCCGGCGATGTTTGTGCTGTTTCCCAGTGCTATAATATACGACGAGACTGTGTGCTCGACATTGACAGATATGGCAGAGACTGACAGAGCCTGGTACTAGTTCAAAATATCTAGTATCTTGGTGAGAATTGATATAAATGGAAAAAGTGTAGTTGGGACGGATGAGTGCTTACATCAAAAATCCGCCTCCAAAGATTCTTGTCCGTGAAGACTTGGTATCTAAAATTAAACAGCCGCAAGCGATGTATATGAGCAATCCGATATCCAGTTTGGTATGCGGCAAAAATTAAGCGTGGTGGTGGCCAAGATGTGTGGACTTGCACGTGCCGGTGAGGCAAAAAGCATAAGTATATAGATAGAGGGTGAATATAGTGCACCGCCAGGGCAACTCAAAATTGAACGACGATAAACAAACAAATATATGAGAAACAAGATTCAGGAGATGAGATGAGATGAGACCAGAGAAGTATTTCTTGGAGGAAAGAGCAAAAGAGGAAATCGACGTGGATTGTTGGAGATAGGCGCGATGGTTAAGGGTCGAGGACCGGAGTGTGGGGACTAGAAATGGTGTGCGTGCGGTGATACGGAGACGAGGATTTAGTGAATTGTTGGGCTGGCGCCGCCTGGTACTAGTAGGCGCAAGCCGCTTCCAGATCGAAGTTTGATGGATGATGGTGGTGCTGATGGGCGGGATAGAAGTGAAGTAGTAGCGAGGAGGGGGGGGGTTGCAGGTATTGTTGGTAAATGTATGAGTCGTAGACCAGGCAGTAATATTAATATTAATAGCAGTACTGTACTGTACTGTACTGCAATGTATGAGGTTCCAGGGGAGGGCTGATCCAACTGATATGAGCTGCAATATGATTCCAGTGGGGAGCAAGTACCGACCACTCACTCAGTCTTGTCGCTCCTGAGGCTGGGAGGGACATTTACCAGTGGCGTTTACCAGCTTAGGCAAAGGTGTCGTTGCAAATGCCAACCCCAGAAATAACGTGCAGATATCCGGAGCAAGTCCTCTTTGGGGTCAGAGCTTGATAAGTGCCACTGGAGTCGCCGTCAAGCCAAAGTCTAAGCCAAAGCTGCGGAAGTTACTGGCCGTTTGGTACGAATAGGACCGGGCCACTGGGAGAGTTGAGCAGCAACCGTTGGAAAAGGAAAGAGGCTTAAACCAGGGAGGCCAAGTTGTATGGAGACCATTGGATACCATGGTATGGCAAGCATACAGTATGAGGAGTATGAGGAGTATGAGGAGTATGAGTCTGAGAGGGGGGAAAGGAAAAGCAGGAGGGCAGAATGGGCAGAAAGGGCAGAGCGAGCGAAGGGCAAATCCAACAACCGGGCAAAACTCACCTCGCCTTACCCCGCCTACAGTCTACACAGTACGAAAGTACAGTACAGTACAGTACAGTACAGTACAGTACAGTACGTTTTGCTGTAGTGCCGTATGCTGTACTCACCAGAACGAAGCTCAGATTGTCGGAGAACACGCGCGAAACTGGCTGCTGCACCCGCTGCGCCGCCCTGCAGGCTACTATGAACACTTCTGCAAGCCGCGAATGCTGCAGAGGATGTGAGGCCTATAAGACGCAAGCAGTCCCCAGGTAGGGAATCCATTCGTCGAGCGGTGGGGCACAATGGGCTCTCCAGAAGACTCGTTTGCGACGTCTGCCGTTCTGTTTCGCGATGGCCGTGATGTTGGGAGGACTGGGAGGACTGGGAAGACTGGGAAGTCAAGGCTCCGAGGCCTGTCTTTCGGTCTGCTGGGGCCTGGCTGTGCTGTAGCCGGCTGGTCGTCATTCGTTGGTCGGCTAATCAGTAAGACAAGCAAGTCTCTGATCTGTGGTCTCTGGTCTCTGGTCTCTGGTCTCTGGTCTCTGGCTGTCTGGGCGTGGGGAAGCAGTCGAGTAGAGGACCTGCAGAGAGTTTTGGTGGCTCACCAGCGGTTGGGGGTGGTGTTGTCGGTGGCCTTGAGACTGCGGTAGGGAGACCTATGAATCCCCATGACTCTTCCTCCCACGGGTCGGCCAACACTGTACACTCACTATGCTCACTATGAGAGGGGAGGGTCAAGTTGCGGGCGTAAAGGCCTCTCGCTGGATTTCACCGCCTGGCCTGCATCGGCTTGAGCGTGATGGCGCTTGTTGGCAAAGAGTCTATTTGCGTGCACATCAGTCGCTTCAGCCTGCAAGCGATCATGTGCTGGTCATTGGACCTTGCCATCGCTCATGCCCGACGCGACGACCAGTGAGTGAGCAAAGTGACCTCACTGCTCTCAACATCAGCTTTCAGCGGTACTGTACTGTACTGTACTGTACTGTACCTGGTACCTGGTACTTTGTCGAGAATATTGGTGTTTTCCCGCTGCTTGGCAGGCCGCGGACCGCACGAGATCTCCTGACTGCGGGTGCTCTGGGACTCTAACTCGTTGTTACAGTACAGTAGGCAGGCCGAAGAGCGGCCAGCTACGGGTCGCATCGCACCATGTCATATCATATCATATCATACAGTACTGCACAGTACTGCACAGTACCTTCGTAGTCGCCCATCGAGTTTCCCCGTCGACGAAGACCAAGACGGAGACCAAGACGGAAACCAAACCACCCAGTTCTGCGGGCTAGTTAGTGCCAAGTACAGTACAGCTCCGTACGGCTTGTGAGAAGGTTCACGGCTGGAAGATCGTCTGGCTCATCGCCAGCAGCGCCTGCAACGCCTTCACTGTGAATTCTCTTCTCCAAGATCACACTCAATTTGGTCGTTCTGCAAGACTCCGCATGCTGTATGTCATTCCATACCCTCCAAAATCACCCTTCACCCGCCTAGCACTCTCTGTGCTGTGGTTGGCCTCCCATGGGACTTACTCGTCCAATCGTCCTGGGAATTCGGCGGCTCGCCAAATTCAGGGGCGGGAATCCCACTCATCACCTCTCACCACCACTCATCAAATCCTCGAACTCTGTCTCAAGGGATATTCCTCCTGAGATGTGTATCCCCACCCGGAAAGGCGTTGCGTGCAGCTAGTACCTTACATGATCGTGCCAATGAGTGCCAAAGTACTGTAAGTATCTCTGAATGTGCATCTCACGTTGGACGGCAAATCCAGCCAGAAGAGGAAACTCGTGAGAGTCATCACCGAGCTGGGGATGGAGGCTGATCCATTGAACTGAGAGGCAACTTCTGGAAGAGAGGAAGAGGAGAAGAGGCCAGGAGTTGCGACAGGGATTTCGCCGGCCGGCAAGAGATGCCTGCGATTGTAATCGTTGATTTGATACTCCGTCCGCAGAGTCTGACACCAGATACGAGCCTGTCTGCGATCTCTCTCACTGTATGGAGCCCAGCGGACCGGTCCTTCCTCAACCCCTCCCTCAGGCCAAGATCAAGTCACTTCACTCATTCTCAACTCAAATTACAGTACTGATATGGTGCTGTCCTGTACTGTATCACGCTTTCGCGAAACTCTCTTTTTGTTGATCCCAGAGAGGCCCAAAATCATGCCACCCGTGGCTTTCGTTCAGCCTTCATTCAGCCTGCACCTGACTCGGACTTGGTCACTTCGCAGGCCGTCCCTTGGGTCCGTGATTTGGTCCGTCACGTTCAAGTCCCGAATTCCAGGAATCCAACATCACGTTCCCGGCAAAGCTGAAGCACGCATCACTTACAGCACTTACCGTACAGCCGTAGCGGACGGCGATTATCGTGCGTTGGCGGGCGTCAATCAGGGCGATTGTGGCGGAGTCTGTGCAGCATGCGAGGCACTCGCCACACCTCGACGAACTCCGACAGTCATATACAGTATGTAGTTGCCTAGGAACCTCTTCATGCGATGCCAGCGTGGCAGGCGAATTTCCATTTTGTGAATACTGTAAGATCACACTCGACACACAGAGCGTCCCAAACCGTGACCGCGCTGCTGCATGGAATTGAAGCTTGGAAGAAGGGAAGGGTACTGTAAGGGTACTATACAGCGGAAGGTTAGCGCCAGCGGAAACCAGTTGCGGATCTTCAAGGACTCTCGTCTTGGTTGCCAGCCCAGCCACAGGGATGACTAACAAGGTAAAGCCAACGGTGGTTGTCTCCTTAAGAGCGTACAGTACAGTACCACCCCAACCTTTGCAATACTCAATGATTTGCGATTTCTAATAGCCTTCCCAAAAACCCCCTCACGCGCAACAAATACTTGCCGAGTATATCTACTAACTGTCGAGGAAAGCGAACTTAGTAAGGTAGTAATTCCTTATTTTTCTTGATTATAGCATTAAGCACCAAGCACCACAGCACCAAGCACCAGTTAAAAGCCTTCTTCTCGCTCTTTACTTTGCTATTAATAAGCAGAAAGAGAGAAAGGAGGGGGGGTATTTACAGGCAGGAGAAAGAGGAGTAACTACTATCTACCTAGTATTCACTACTCACAACTACCGAGTATATTCACCAACTATCGAAGAAAGCCCAGCAGGTAAAGGGGATGGGTGGGTGTATTAAGTTATAACCCACAAGATAGTAATTGATTTTCTTCTTCCTCTTCTTTCTAGTGACCAACAATTTGAATCATAGCATTGCAGTAGAAGTACTGTACAGTATTCTCTTGATCAATCTTGGCCCCAGCCCCAGCATGTTCACTGTCACAGTTACGAACGAGCGCCCCCTAAGCCGATGGGTGCGGAAGGGATGCGCAAGGACGTTGCGCGCGCGCAGGGATGCAGAGCCTCGTATTGGTCTCTTGCGTTGCAGTGGCGTGCACACGGCCGGGTCGGGTGGGAATAACGTGACGCTGAGTGGGTGTGCTCAACCTTGTCCGTTCTCCCCCTCCCCTTCACATACGCACGTCGTACGAGTCTGGACTGCGTTTGGGCAATGGGGAGAGCTTCTTGTACTGTAACCAAGGATTCACTTGTTGGTACAGTGCCGTACTTGGCTACGGCAGAGACCCCTTTCGGTGCTTCTTGCGTCAGCACTCTATCTCGTCGAGCCTATGAAGTCGGGATGCCGCGTCTGGAGATCCTCATTTGTGGTACTGTACAGTACATCCACCCAAATCCGCAGAGAGCGTTTTTTATCTAACCCTAACAACTTGCACAGTATCATGTCCAGGGAGGAAGGACGGGCGTTGGTGGCAACATTATGGCTCCGCGCTCTCCTTTGGTAAGCTGTCCGTCTGTGGGAAGCCTATAAGGACCTCAATGTCCATCTTCGGCTCCTTATTCGCGAATCTGGGGAACCACATAATTGAACCTGATCCACCCTACCCGTCAGTTCTCACCTTGGACAACTCTTGGTGCTCTTGATAACGTTCCGGGGGAGAGGAAGAGGGGAACGGTACGTAGCCCGTCGACAGTTCAAGGGGAAGGAAACCCGCGTCTCCCGCTTGAGCCTTGTCCTTGACTTGAAGAAATGTTAAGAGGGAAGGATGGTGTTGGAGATGATGTTTCCCACCTGGAAGCCACTTGAACCATGATACCCACCGGGCTTGTTTCACCATGGTCTGCATTCGGGAGTCTCACTGGGAGGAGTGAAGTATTGAATCACCAATATTGTAAGCTGTGCATATTGCAGAAGAAATCCTTTTCATTCCCCGAAAACGCCTCAAACCCCAGGTTGGCCGCTGCCAAATTGGTCAAGCTGTCTAGTATACACGGATACGGAAAAGCCACCCATATGACCTCGAGGATGTGACCTATCTCGTACCGAGCTTTCCATCATTCATTCGTCGTAATCCTAAGCTGCTGCCGGCTTTTTCGCAAACTTCAAAGCTCGTGCTGCCATCTTGTCTGGATCATCAATCGGCTGTCGTCCACCACCAGTCTTCTTCGCCGGTGCAGGAGCAGCAGGAGCCGACGTCCTTGGCTTAGGCCCTGTACGTCGGTCTGGGGTTTGTCTCTTCGCCGCACGGCCGCCAGCCTCTCCACCTGCCTTCTCCTCTCTTACTCTCTTTGGTCTGCGATCAGGTAGAGCAGAGTCAATGGCTGCGATAACTGTATCCTTGTTGCCTGTACCAAATTTCTTCGCGCGCTCCAACAATTTCTTGGTCTCTGCATTCTCAGGGATGCCAAATTTCTTAGCTCGTGCTGCTCTCTTTTCCGCCTCTTTCTGCGCATCAGTCATGGCTAGACCCGCGGTGAAATCCTTCTTTGGCTCTTCTGGTTTTGCTTCTGCTGCATTGGTCTCTGTAGTAGCACCACCGGATGTTCCGGCAGCTTCATCTGTGGCCGTGGTTGCTTCAGCTCCTCCAGTCACTTTCAACTCCGTGGTTGTAGAGGGGTCAACATCAACTTTCGGGTTCGGGACAGCGGGGGGATTTGCGACTTGGCCGACACCTCCATCTACAACGGCAGTTTTGGCGGGCTCGGTGATAGCAGGTGCAGCTTCGGGCGCAGTGGTAGGTTTGTCGTCCTCGTCCCAGTCAATCTCGTCTTCGCCGGCTGTTGTTGCTAAGGATGATTGTTAGGATGTGAATCGCAACCAATGCACCACGGCACGGCGCATGAAGGAGTTACTTACCGGTAGCACCTCCTGCCTTCTTGTTATCGTCCTCTTGTAGTCTTGCAATGAGGTCTGCCTTGTTGCCCGAGATGACAAGACCGCGCTCTTGGAGAATCTTCTTGAGGTCAGGGACCTTTTGCTGAGAGTAGTCTGCCATTGTGTATGAATGTAGCGACGGTATCGCGATCAAAATATGAAGAGGAGAACCTGGATCTTGTTGGTTTAAAGGTCGTGGAGATGGTACCGTAGATTCCAAGGACGTGATGTTGATGAGGTTCGTCGCATTCTACCAGGGCGCGTTGCTGAGCAGCATTGACGTGGAATTTAGAACCAGTGCAGGGATTATTAGTAAGCGAGCTAGCCACCCCTCGCCCAAGTGTTCCGAATGCCTTCAAAGTTTCTTCGATGTCATGGACAATACAAAGGGCAATTCTTCTTCCTCTGGGGCGTGATGACTCAGTCTTTCTGCATCCAAATTTTAATCTAATTTGGAAGTTCCTTTCTAACTCGCCTCAAGCACAAGTGTCCTGACTGATACTCCAGATATGCAATGCGACTCCCGACTGATCCCCATCTTGGTCGTTCTCCGCCGCCTTCTCTCCTTTCAAGTCGCGGCTAGGCACACCTTGGGTTTCTTGAAGTGCTTATTCTGGTCTACTGATCCCTATGCTAGGGAGATTCAAGAGCATTGCATCGCTTGCATTCAAGGACAAGATGCACCTCACACGCGGAGTCTGACCGCTCAGTGGCCGTTGACTCGCGTTCACAACGTTCCACGCACGATGAAGAATTGCCATTAATGTAATCTAGTATCGTAAATTCGGATTCTGTGGTCAATGGCACGAGGAACAGCAAAATAATCACGCCCATTAGCTTGGGCAATTGGTGAGCTCGACGGAACAGTTCTGAATTTGTACCGGAGACTCAGAAAGGGACTTACTATTTCATATAAGTATTATATTACCATTTTTGCCTTGCCTGCCCACCCTCACATCGTTTTCTGCCTCTTGAGTCCGTCCAATTCTTCGTATTTGATCTCATTAAATTCCCAAGAAATTGCTCGGATTGCAATCCGAAGCGGGGGGAGGGGTATGCATCAAAAAGCAAACGCCGACAAATTTGTGCTACCGACAAGTCAGAAACAGATACTGTAGAACAGGGTTTGCCTGGACCCCAGATGACAGTTAGGAACTCTACAGTACATACAGTGCCTTCGTACCTACAGTCGACTAAAATGCATCGCAAACAAAAAATAATCCGACGTCACAAGGCGGAATGTACTTACCCCCAGGCCGCGAATAACCGAGCCTAGTCTAAACCCCTTTGGACTATTAAATGAATGCCCACATAAGGAAGTCCGCACAGTAAGCTTGTGCTTTTCTCGTACTGCTCCCACTTTGAGATTCAAGTACTGTACGAATTTCTTGAATTTCCATCAGCCCGTGTAACTTGTGTTTCAATTCCCTTTGTCGACTTGCTTCTCTTTGTGTTCCAGCTACTCGGAATGCTCTTCCAGCAATTCTCAAACTTCTAGAGCCCTTCGTGTTGTCTCCTAAATTTGAAGAAAATCAAGTTCTACGTCAAAATCACTAGAAACATCATCAACATGCTCGTCAGGGAGTTGGCCTCCGAAATTTCGCTGGCAGGCATTGCAATTGTATCCGTGAGCTTTCTTGGTTTGGTACGTATCGGCGGTGGCATCTCGAGGCCCACACTACAGCTAACACCATCACTAGTTGACAGTAGTTATCTGCATCTACAACCTATTCTTACATCCAGTCCGTCACATACGAGGTCCCTTACTGGCAACACTTACGCCCTGGGTCCAACTTTACCATGGATTCAAAGGAGACCGACATCTCTGGCTCTATGAACTTCACAAGCAGTACGGTTCCCACGTGCGAGTAGCACCCAATTTCATTTCGGTGAACTCTGTCGATGGTCTCCATGATATCTATGGCCATGGAAAGAAGATCAGGAAAGCAGATTTTTACAATGCTTTCCCAGCCATCAGAGGTGCTTACAACACCCACAACGCTATCGACAAGACCATCCATGGAAGGAAACGAAGAGTCTTGAGCCAAGCTTTCTCTGATCATGCGCTGAAGTCAATGGAAGACGTCATCCTGCTTCACATTCGTCAGTTGTGTGATAGCTTTGCTGGCAATGGGAGTGAGAACGGTGGCGTCGTCAGGAATCTCACCGACTGGTTCAGCTACCTAGCGTATGATGTTATGGGAGAGCTCTGCTTTGGCAAGAGTTACAATATGTTAATTGAATCTGGAAAGAGGAGCGTCATTGGTCTGGTCGATCGAGCTGCTTTCAGGCACTATGTGGTAAGCTTTCCAATCCCAGAGCATGCCAAGCAATGCCTAGATACCCGCCCTAAACAGCGAGACTGACATATTTGCAGTGTGGCCTCTGGTTACCTCTCGAAACCTGGCAACTAGACCAAATCTTCATTCGCAAACTTACTATGGACAGGTGGAATTTCATCCAAAACTCTCGAAAGGAAACTACTGCTCGTGCCAAAGCCCGCACAGAAGCCGATAACGCCAAGAAGGACTTCGTCTACTACCTCCTGACAGCCAAAGATCCCGAATCCGGAGCTAGTCTCTCAACTCCAGAGCTCTGGGCCGAATGCAATGTCTTGATGATCGCAGGCAGTGATACAACCAGCACAGGCCTGGCATCGACCATCTTCTACCTCGTCAGAAGCTATAAGGCAATGAAGAGACTGACAACAGAAATCCGGAGCAAGTTCAATGATGTCGAGGATATCGTAAGTGGAGCTCAGTTGAACGAGCTCACATATCTAAAGGCCTGCATTGATGAAGCTATGCGTCTCGCACCTGCTGTTCCAGCCGCTCTCCCTCGTGAAACCCTTCCTGGTGGTGCCACAGTCGACGGTATCTTCCTCCCCGGGGGTACTAACTGCGGTACACCTTGTTACGCCATCCACCGCAATCCAGACTACTATCCCTCTCCGAACCGCTACATCCCCGAACGCTGGATCGAAGGAGCCTCCACATCTACTCACACTGCAACAAAAGAAAGTATCGAAATCGCCCGTAGGGCCTTCTGTCCTTTCAGCATAGGTCCTCGAGGTTGTGTTGGCAAAAGCATGGCCTTGATGGAGATGCGTTTGACGATTGCGAGGTTGCTGTTTTTGTATGACTTCGAGTTGAAGGATGCAATGGGCGAGGATGCGAATGGAGATTTGAGGCTGGTGGATCATTTTACAAGTCAAAAGGATGGACCTAATGTTCTAGTCAGGAAGAGGGCTTTGTGAGTTCGGGCAAAAGCATAGGATTGTAGAATTGTTGCGGTGTTTGGGTAGTGGCCTCGGGTTGAGAATACAGCTAGAGATCGGGCTCCTCCTGATATTTGATTCTAATCTTGGTAAATCAAACTAACGTACCACAATCCAATAACTACGAATGATTAGTAAAAGTCCTCTCACGGAAAGCAATACAAAGACGAGAGTGGAGAAGTGAGTTCCAGAACCGTTTCAATAACCACAAAAACAAAAAATACACCCACTTTTAAACCTCCCCTCACACCACTCCTTGACCCCCGACCAGAACCCTCTTGACCTTCATCGCGCTTTAGTCCTCAATCTGCAATCTTGAAGCAAAAGCCATGGAGACCCCAAATGCCGGGCCCCGGTTCTCGCCAGCGGGCTTCGATCCGGTCCCCGTGTTGTTGGGACTCCACCTACGCTCTCCTAGTTTAGTCCAACTTGGCATCTTGTCCTTTCTCGTGCCGGGCCCGATGTTCTTGCCCATAGCCGTGGTAGTCTTCCGTGCGGAACCTATCCGTGTCAATTTCTCAAGTGCGAGGGAAACATGTCGCGCTAACACCAGCAATAGTAAGTAATCTGGCCACGGATATAGTTGGTGTCTCGAAGCAGAGAATTACCTTGCTATATTACATGATGTTTCTTTTGGAGAGAACTTATGTTGTTTGTGTGTAAGGAGAGTCTTGTAGTGAATAAAATATAAAAATTCGACTATTGTAAATTTTGAACCGAGGTGTTGAGAGGTATTAAAAAGCAACTTTATATATAAAGTGTATGCTGAAATTCGTTAAGGCTAGACAACCGGGTAGCTTGAATTGCATAAATATATCTCGTATATGCTCTCTATTGGTCGGAATTTCAAAGATGATTCTATCCGAGATAATCTTTTAGAAAAACAAACTAGTAGAACTCTAAGAGATCCTACCCACGCACCTTCCACCATTGTAGGTATATAGGCATGTTATTGATTCAGCTATGTGGGATATTTTGGAACCGGTCTTGAGCATTGCTTCCTTAACACTCGCACACTCTCGTGGTTCTTTCTTGTAAGCTGAGGTCGTATATTTGACAGAAAATTGGTTGTTCCGTCCGGCATCCGAAGTGTTTTGGCTTCTAGGGATTTAACTCGCTTGAGCTGTTGTCTCAACTGAGCTTATGCGGACACTGAAGGTGCCAATCCGTGTGTATAGCAAGCCCTCGTGTCCTTGGGTGTGTTTAGTACGACCAGTAGGTGGAAGGCATTTGTCTTTGGCGAAATTAAACAGATTTGATTGTCAAAATTAGAACCGAGAGCTGGAGCTACGGAGTTTTATCAATCAAGGGGATGTGTGATGGCTAAATTTGACCACACAACTGTCTGAAAGAAAATGAGCGTGAAGGTGCAACTTGGTAAGTTTAACATGTCATACTAATCATCAAATAATATCAACATCAAGTTTGAACTTCATCACAAAGGGCAAAGAAACTGCGAGAGTAGATATCAGGTATTCAGATTGCCAGATTTATGTCGCAGAAGCGGATAGAAACCAAGACCTGACAACAACCTCCTTATATCCTTCTACCACCACTCAACCTCCCCCATGCAAGCCCGCTTCTGCCCATTTAACAGCTAACTTTCGTGGCAGTGCCAACCAAGAGACCTGGGCCACTACCGAAGAAGGCAGCTTTGGCACCACTGTCTGAGCAAAGATCAAAGTGAACATGTGCACCCAGCGAGTTTGTCGCCGACAAACTCGACTGACTGCACAGGGGATTGGTAGCGCCGGCAGGACATAGATTGTTGACTTTGACTTTGATACTATGAGAGCCGGAGACGAGCTTCCAGCAAGTGCCACAGGCAGGACCAGCACCTTGACCGCCCCCGACACCGAAGAGGTTTTGTGAGACGGCGGCCGAGTACCCGGATACTTTGAGGCCGCAGGCGCCGCCGTTGTTGCAATTGGGCGAATTGTTCTGATCGCCTGCAGTGAGTTGTATTAGCATCACAGGTGTAAGAAGAAGTGTTTGACTGTTGGGGAGATATGATCAAGAAAGGGGTGGAAGGATAAGCAAGCAGTTGCAGGAACTTACCAGAGCCGTAATAGGTGAAGGAGCTGCTGTATGTCTGAGCGTAGACGAGAGGGACGGCCGCAGCCGCGAGGATGAGGCTCAGCAACATTCTTGCGAGGAAGGAGGGTTATAGATTGGTCTTGTGGTAAATTTCTTTGAGTTGAGGAAAGTTATTGTGAGCAGCTCAGGGGTTGAAGATATGAAAAAAAAACCGAATGAAAAGTAATCGACAAGAATGATGCTTTATAGTTAACGTCTCCAGACTGGGAGTTTCTGATAGTTTAGGAAACGTAACGTTGCGACAGAAATTTTTCCATAATTCCCTTAAATTCAATTACATCAGTATTGGTTTGTCAAGTTGAAACATGGAGAACTTCCCGGAATGATGTTTGGATAAGAAACCCCTATCCAGATTTTCCACCACGGACGATACTCACATAGTTTCCACCTATCTGACCATCTACCAAAATACTTATAAAGTATCATCGTACTTAGTACTCGAGGTATCAACTACGCCAGGCCTTCTGGGGATTTCTCTTGGAGCCCCGGAGACTATCAAATGGAATATAAAGTTTCCGTGAAGTATCACCTGCTTAATTTAAGGGGTATCTAGATTTAGGCGTAGCTATTCTCATCTAAGAGTTCAGTAAATGTGCGATTGCGCCGACCGGCCCTTCTGGGTCTGCTCCCACTTTGCGTTGTGAGTATCCTTGATTCTAAGGTTCTAGGACGTTAACGCGCTTCCACATAGTCCACCTTTTAGTTTAGCGCTAAGTCTGAATGGGCGGTTTGCCACTTGTAATAGGTCCTTTTCTTAATTTATAGCAAACACTACTATATAGAGATAATAATTTACAACCAAGTTTTAGAGCAACGGAAAAGTGCTTGACCTAAAATAAATAGTTATAAAACAACGTATTTGTTTTAATACTACTTGAATGAAATTGTTAAATTTTCAATTTGATTAAGCATTTATAGCTACTATTATTTTATTTTATTGTAGAATATTAACTCAAGTAATTGCTGAAAAGGTCATTTATTCATCTAGCGGGTTTAATGTTACACTATTGTCATACATAATTAAGCTCTATTTATATCCTTATATTTATATTTACTCTATAAGGATAAAAACTTTCACATTACAAGAATTTCCTGCGACTCAAGATTAAGTGTTTACTACATTCACTTTAGGGTTAGTGCTTGCGGTGATTGCCAGATGGACTAAGCTGTATCACACATTAGGATGTAACACCACTAGATTAAAGACCTGATCAGGTGGTGAACCACTATTCTGATAAATCACAACTTTGTTGCAACTTAATATATTAGCTGGTTCCACCTCTTAAAATCCGGGGTATTCCCCACAGAGAGTAGATCTGAGTGGCGCACAGGCAATGATTTGCTATGCTACGGAGTTATGTCAGGGCCGGTCTTGTCCGACTAACAAATAAGCTTTCATGGGTTGAGCCATCGGAACATAAGTCGCCGGGTTGGTCTGGACAATGAGTTGTGGGAAAATGTAACTTTAATACTTTATAGTATATACTGTACTTAGCCTGTTGTGTTACATTGCGGGGAAACGCTAGCAGGGAAGCCACACCGCCTGCATCTTCACTCGCTCCGCTTTACTTTCGTATTGTCGAGACAACTAGATTAGTCTGTGGCATTTCGGCAATCTCAACTTCGTAACCTCATGCAGCAACGACTCTTGCTGGAACTAAGGCCTGAGGCTCAATGGTTCTCAAGCCAGGCATAAAGTGCTAAGGATAACGAGTCCGGGACCTCTAGATATGTCACTTGTATTCACGCAAAGTACTTGCAACAATTGATGCCAGTGCTCATGAGAGACTGCTATATTTTCGATTATCTTTAATATTCCTAGTCCTGGCTTGATCGTCTACGAAACAAGTATCATGTATTTTGTTTCCTTCGAAGTTCAGATCCTTCCTGGAAGCCAATCTGGAAATCGAAAGACCCGAAAAAACTGCACAGAGCCGCAGTCCAAAGCGTTGATTTGTCCAGGTTGGTAAAAATATAAGGAACGAAGAATGTAAAAAGTAGCGAAAGCTTGGAACCTGGGCCTTCCGAGTATTAAACCGACCCGTCATAGTAGTGGCCTTAGAAGCATAGAGTATATTCTCATTTGCACATCTGCACCCTCCGTACCATCCCTTGCCTTCTTTCCCATACTATCCTCGTCTTATTTAATGGGCCAGGCAAAGCTAAGAAGCCCAATCACTTGACTAGGCCTCCAGGGAAAACTTAAAGACCCCGAAAAGGGAGCTAAAAAGAACAACGGAAATGACACAGAGGTTGTGATGGCGGGAAATGGCTGGAAACTGAGACCGCCAAATTAGAGCCCAGAAACTCTCCCAAGTTTAGCCTTGACCCACTCCCTCTAACTCGTCTAAGGAAAATCTCACCTACTATCCTGCTTTCCTCATTCCACACTGCCACAGTATTAGCTTTGTCCTTCTCCTACGAATAGGAAAGGAAACAGAGCTTTATCGATTATACGACACTGGCATAGGGATCAGTTGCGGCAGTCGGACCAGGTCAAACCCTGCTGACTCTAGTAATCGAGTCAGGTCTGGAGATAAGAATGACGTATCGGGGTGGGTGGCTCAGGACGTTACTCCAGTTGTAGAAGCTGCATAACCAGAGAACCGGGTGATGACTCCAGAGTAACTTTGTAAATATATCACGTATGCAACAATAGACAATGCATTATTCGGGGCAAGCACGAGGAATGAATTGAAGGTGTCAAAAGCGAACTAAAGACACTCATCACCGATGTACCTCTGATCCCTCAAGCCCCAACGACCGTCCTAATGACATCTCATCTACCTATGAGTTGGGAATTTGCAAGTAAACATCTCAAAATGTTAATAGTGCCCAAACCCGTATCAATATTGATAGCTGAGCCACTGCCCAGTGCTACCGACCGACACTTAAGCCTTATCACCTTTTCTGGCGTTTGCTCTCTCTTTACGCTCCAGGTTGCTAATAGCCTGATCCTTCTCATCCAACTCGGCTTCAAGCTCGTCAATGCGTGCGTGCAATTCATTGTTCTCCTTTTTGATATCGCTCATGCTCTTCCGGTGCTGCTTCTTCGATTTCTTCATCTCTGTGGCCAAAATCTCGTGGAGCTTCTCCCACTTGCTATTCTCCTTGGTGATTTTAGGATTCTTGAATTTTGTCTTGGATACACCCGCGGCGGTGACTGTGATAAAATTAGCAGCTAATTGATCAAGATCAATGGGGTCCCATACCTGACTTCTCCTTCTTTCCCTTGGCGGTTTTTGGCTTAACAGCCTTGGACTTCGCAGCCTTGGGGATCGCTGCGCGAGATTTTGATGAAGAAGCTGACGTATCATTAGTCCCGCAGATTATCATAGAGGGGGGGAATGCCATCCTTACCGGAGCCCATGGCCCTAGCCTTAACGTTCTTCGTGGGCTGCGCCATCTTGATTATGATTTGTGAGTTTAGTACGAGTAAAGTGCGTGATGCGGTGGTAAAAGGGTTGTGGTTGTATTTGGGCGGTTGAAAGCGGTCGAGTGCAATCTAGGAGGGTGACAAACGCGACGGTGCTCTTAGCGTTGTAAATATTGAAAGTGAATGATAGCCTGGATCTAACTGGGTGGCAGAATATTCAAAGGCGGTATGGAAGCTGGAAGTTTCCTAGGTTAATGAAGGAGCAGAGCGTTATACGGGGAGGATCAGCCTCGTGCGATAGATCGATCTCCTCCAGTTTAGGTGAGACTCAATAAACTGAAGGCTATATTGGAAGGGCTTGGGCTATTATTCGTTATATCTATAAACTGAGTTTTATTACAGCTGTTAATACCAAGTTAAATCTAATATTTAGCTTTACTATTATTACCTAAAGCTCCCAAAATGCTACAAATAATCCACCAAGCTCATATTAATCGCTCAGACTTGAAAGACACTTCACTGGTTTATTGAATAATCCCAACCACTTGAGAATAGCTCGAATATGCCCGCTTCCATTTTCCTCCGTACTAGCTACTAAGCTCTAATTGTATGGATGGAAATGTCTAACTTGATCTGATAAAGGTATCGGACGAACTTGATTTTTCAACTCGATGCAAGCATCTTCATAGAGCTAAGGGGAAAAAGCGATTCTGAAATATCGTCTCAAAGCTAGAGCTATAAAACGAATTATTAGATGGAAAGGAATCTCTTAAACCCGATGGGTCTTGGGATGAGAGGTCAACTTGGACTCGGCCACCTAGATAGTCACATGGCAAACGAGGGCCTCTTTCCCTCAGCTTCGCTTAATGATCACACCTCTCATATTTAGTTAGTATTATGATTGTAATAACTTTTTGGTTGGGTAAAATCTCATGGTGGTGGCAAGGCAAGCGAATCCCTTGGCCGAGTTACTCTGATAGCATTATACAAGACATACCATCACACTACAGTATCTTAATTACAGCAACTTCGATCATTTAAAAACTTCTCTTGCTTCTCGCCAGTCGTAGCATATTGTGAAATAAGTTTGCACTGCTATAATAATGGCTGAAATGATGACAAAAATTGCCTCACAGGATAAGCTTATGGTTGTTATGGAGACAAACTTAGTTGGATAGTATGAAGGTAGAACATCAGGCAGAATTCTCAGATCTCTCAAACTTCACAGGTTCAAGGAAGGCAGACCTGGCGGGCAGAAATTTGTACAGGTGTTTGATTGCCGGGATGGTGTTACAAAGAGTGGAGGTCTAGGAAAGTTGGCAGCTAAACCAGACGATGCAGGGTAGATGCAGGTGTTAATTAAAGGTCAGAGATGGGTAAATTGGGGACCAGGGCACAATGCAAGTTGATACCTGCTGGTACGGTATTGACCCAAGTCTATGTACAACCAATTAATTACAGGTTTTAAGTAGCCTAGCTCCCTCATATACTGACTGTATTGTCCAAATCCCTAGTTGCTTGCCACATAGACAAATTCTTTCATCTCCAACCCACAACCATCTAAATACATATTCTTCAATGCCAGAACTTGCTTTGAATCTTAAAATTCGGCCGAAGGAAGCTCTCGATTTAACCGAGCCTATTTCCTGAACTAATATTACAACTGAGTGTTCTATTTCCTCGCCGGTTTGGGCTCTCTGTTACCAACACCTCCTCTCAGTAAGTTTCTACAAGGTTCATATTATTGCTCCTTGAGCTTCTTAAATTTGAGAACCTCTTTTTCCCACTCTTCAATGGACTCTTGTTAGCTTACTTGCTCAGCCTTTGTCACGATCAGGCACTTCTTGGTATAATCCAGGTCCATCTAAAGAGCGACAATAGTCTTGAGGTCAGAGCAACATCTGCAGATATAGCACCGCCAGGTAAGACCATTTGGCGATTAGGCCGTCTATTCTTCTCCCCAAGTTACTGTTCCAGTTCACCCTTATCTTTGAGAAGTTTGATAATAATCTTGTTGAGATAGATAATATGATCTGCGACAACACAGCCCATAGCCTGTGTCCCTATTCCCTGAGACTCAATTGTAGAGGTGGGCTGTTGGATAACATACCCTAGCCATACACACCTCTACCTAGCTTCTTCAGTTAATATATAGACAGTACTGCACATATCTTGAACTTGCACTCCTATTTCCCAAGTACACTGTTCTAGTGTGGTGAACCCAGGAGGCGAAGTCGGACAGTCCATGACTTGCTAAGTAAACCTCACATTCCTCAAGACGCAAGGATTTCTCCATTTGTCGTCTCAGAATATAGTCTTTGTGAGGTGGGGAGTGCAGCTCACCTGCAGGGCTGTCCACGAGCGAGGATAGTACTTCGTTGGAAATTGGTTGAAATTTGTCCATCTTAGTAAGTACTGGTTTTCAAAAATGTGGGTTCGGAGAGCTTATAAGGAGAGGAAGATATTATCGTTTGGCTGTACCGGCTTCTGAACTACTAGAATATGAGAGTAAAGAAAGGGGCTGGTGTTTTTTAAAATAAGGTTATGACCAGTAGTAATTGAGTATATTCGAGGGATTAAAAATCCCTGTTTTACAAAGTCGTCCCCCTCTCCTAACTTAGAGTATTTATATCTGCTTCCCTAGTGCTCTTTCTAAATTTCAAGGCACAGGGTTATCTGAATTTGGGAAACTTCCAGTTAGACTTGGTCGGAACGTTGCAACTGTATATGAATATGAGTATATGTCCCAGACTATAGAGGCCAGCCTATTATTATTGCTAATACCCCCCATGCCCCCAAAGTTGTTCCAAGGAACTTCTACGGTGGCATATCTGATCATTTGGCCCGTTTGATACCCCGGAGAGCGATGGGAGCTGAAAACTGCTCAACTTTTCTAATTTCGAGACCGCTTTTCCCTTTTATAACAGGCTTTTCTTCTCACACTCCGATTCCATGGGAGGCCAGTTGCGGGAGTCCTCTCTGAGCATATTCTCAGGAGCTAGCCCTTGTCCTTTCAATGTCAATAAGATTAGTCGACTGTGAATGTCAAGGGCCTTTGAAAGTGAATGCCACGTTTGAGCCTATCACTTTTACTTAGCACGCTGGCCGAGCTACTTTGAACTTGTATCAACTCCCCCGTCATGGCACCTCCGGACTTCCTCCTCGATCTACATTCTCCCCAAATTAGCAACAATTTTCCACCTCTACAGTGGTAGCGCATAATACCAGAAAGGTTGGTTCTTGCGACAATCCATCAAAATGGACAACCACCTTACCAATATTTGTCACACGTTGCGCTATATCAAGGTTGAGTTCCTCCAACGCTGGTCAATAGAAGTATAGATAGACAAGACGGTATCATGGCTCAGTCATTATGGGCTGGAGCGTGCCTTATCATGTCGCTGGAGTGCTTCATTTGTACCGCGATGCATTGGATTCCTAGCGATTAATCGCTAGGATGTCGCACCGTGATGTGGATGTAATACGATGAGATGCAATGTCTTGGCGCCAAGCAGCCTTAGGAATACACCAGAAAATAGCCAAGATATCACGAGAGCGAACAAAACAATGACCAAACTAGTCTGTCTATTTCAGATTTATACCTCGTAATTTATTAAAAATACCAATATCTTTATACTTAATATAAATACTAGTATAAAATATAGTGGTATATTTACGCCAAGACATCACTATTCGTCGTTAGGATATTAAATGCATATATTTATACTTTTATGCACGCCAAGACATCATACTACTATAGTGTAAGAAGTAATGCAATTGCTATATAATCACCACGAGTGTAAGGCTCTGACCAGAAAATCCCATCGCGATACACCATGGCGCAACCTGCCATCAAGGAGAGAATCGAAAGCCTGAAGCTCAGGAGCCAAGCGCTCCAGAACAGAATCCAGCAGCGTCAGAGCGATGCTAAGCGCAAGGAAGCCTTCCTCAAGCGAAGGGGAACGAAGCTTGCAGCACGACTTCAAGATAAACAGGGCACCGGGCGCGGAAGAGCTGAGTTGGAGAAGGAAATCAGGCAGAAAGTGGTGAAGGAATTCAGTATCAACTTGGAGGGCATAAATCATGCTTTAGGGATTGCTGCGAGGGATGGTACGAGGATGCTGGAGTATATTTACGAGCTCTTGGAAAATGAGCACACGTTGTTGAGCGAGATCTCTGCATTGAAGGCCGAGAAGGCAGCGTGTACTTGTCAAGCTGAGGAAGGTGACGATCTGGAGAAGTCTGATGCACTCACCGAGTCACACGGAGTCACAAAGCGAAAGGGAGAGAATTCTCCTGGCCGCGAGGCTTAGGAGGCAAGCATTGGACTTGAGACGGCGAGATGAGTTGACGGTACCAAATTCTCTGCGCTCGGGCATTGGTTGGCTTCTCGATCTTTATCATTTTGTTTTTTAAACCTGCTCGTGTTGTGGTCATACGATAGCACATCAATCCAAGGGCTGTCTGTCAGACTTGCACGGTTAGAATTGCAGTGCTTCATAGAGAGCTCATTGGTATCGTGAACCTTTATGCAGAGATATCCGCAGAATGCTACTTGCTAGTATTCAAATTGTTTTCCGTGATTTCCAGGGCCCGACGAGCTAAATTAACAAACCCTCACTTATACAGACAGTACTTGATAACCCTCGATTTCAAGTTTTCTTCCTAGCACTATGTATAACAACACAACTCCAGCTTTTCCTCTGACTGGAATTTCTGATCAATTTCAAGGATGGCACTTCTTCAAAACAGTATTGTAGTTAACGCAGCGTTCCCGGGGGTGGCTCAAAGACATAGTTGGCCACGTTACCCCAACATGGACAACCCGCCCACTAAATCGCTTCTAGTCAAACAACAGAGCTGGATTTTGAGTGTTCAGAATTCCAGTCACAACCGTCTTACAGTTCTTATTGGCGCCTACTATAGCCTTGCCTAGATCGCTCAGCTTGCAGTTCGCATTTAGGAAGGCTGTAGCGCCCGGGATATCATCCACCCTAATGCTTGTCAAAGTACCCTCTGTGATTTCTCCCGAACCATCCGAGTTGATTTGTTCACTTGTCTCATAAATTAGAAAGTCATTCAGGCTGTCAAGTGTCTAATGGCCATTTTTCTGCACAGCCTAATTTGAGGTTCCGGTCCATGACTTACCATCAGCATGCATGTATTCTGTAGTTGGCCCTGCAGGTCGAATTGCGTTGATGCCGACTTGGTTGAGCTGATTTGCAGTACAAGGCTCTCCAAAATTGTGTTGAACTCGTTGATTTGATTGATTTGATTCATTGATTTGATTTGCCTTTTTATATCCTGTATCAGTCAAAGACTACGATGGCTAGGCTCTCTTAAGAGAGCTTCGCGGGTCTGATCACACGCAAAACGTGGAAACTAATTTTTAATT